>VUQR01036663.1:0-13338 GCA_015108515.1 Hemichromis elongatus
AAAAGGGATATGGTCTTCTGGGCCCTTCCTCAGCCTGGGCCCTTAGAATCGTCCTAACCTTCCACCCCTTTACGGCGCCCCTGCAGCTAATAGCACGCCAAAGTCTCAGCTGACTGTCAGGTCTACACAACTTTACATGTTCACACACACATTCACACACACACACAACTCATGCCATGTTTCTGGTCTCAGCTTTATATTGTATATTATTGTATTATTGTAAATTGTTATTATTATCATTATTATTGTATATTATTGTAAACTAACATTCTTATTGCATATATTGTATTTCTTATTTCTTATATATATATATATATATATATATATATATATATATATATATATATATTTTTTTTTTATATTGTATGTATATCTCTGTCTCTCTTACTGCACTGAGCATGTGTATGACAAAAGAATTTCCCTCGGGATAAATAAAGTTCTTCTTATCTTATCTTATCTTATCTTATCTTATCTTATCTTATCTTATCTTATAGTTTTAAAATCAGCATGGCACCCAAAAAACACACAATGCAGGCAAACTTAAGCTAGAGAACAAATAGAGAGCTAAAGTGAAAATAAAGATATCGGACTACAATAGTGTAACGAGCAGAAACATGACTGCAAATTCTTTAGACATATCAATTTTGAACATAGTGACTCACCAGGTGATACTTCGCAAACATTTAGTAAATTTAGTTGAAATCATAACTGCAGAAAATATGTGTGCAATACATGACATATGCAACAACTTTGTTAAGTTATTTTAGTGTATTAATATGTATAAAAGTCGTCATTTCATTGCAGTTATTTTAGCGTATTTACATAGAAATGCCAAGTTTAATGTGTGCAGCATACGCATGCTGTGAAGATGATATTTAAAATAGAAGCAATTGCAAACATGGTATTTTTACTGTTAAACCTTCTAATGCAGCAATAAAGTGATACACCCGTTATGTATGGAATATTATAAAACCACCTACTGCAGTATTGGGTGGCTGTAGCTCAGGAGGTGGAACAGGTCATCTGCTGATTGGATAGTTGGTGGTTCAATCCCTGGCTTATCCAGTCTGCATACCAAATATCCTTGGCCAAGATACTAACCATCCATCGGAGTATGAACGTAGGTTAGAAAGCACTGAAAAAGCATAGAAAACCGTGCTGGTGTGAATGTGGTGTGTTGTATAAAATGCTTGTAGTGCTCCAGGAGAGTAGAAAAGCACTGATAAGAATCAGTCCATTTACCATTTTAATATGACTTTAACACTTAACCAGCAGCTTGTATATAAACTCTAGCTTCTTGCCAGACTGCAGCAGGATGTTCTCTGTGAACTTAAAGAACACCCTAAGCCTTCACAGACACAGCCGACACAGTAGCCAGATGAAAAACCTTCCCACAACACAACAAAAAAAACATAGTAACGCAGGCAACCGCAACAGTAACCGATGAATAATTATTAGTTGCAAGTAAAACATGAACTGCTCAGTTTCACTAGTGATGACACAGCAATGCAGACACACCAGCAGAGAGGTGTGAATACAAACAGTGGCGTGACCCACTGTGGTCTCTACACTTGGCTTTTAGAATGAGAAGAGCAATAAGCTTGTGATCATTTGTTGGTTTATTCTCAGGCATTGGGGTCGTTTTCTGTTGTATTTTCACATAATATTCTTGCTCCTATAAGCTGCAATGAAGCAGTCAAAGAGGATTCATAGTTTCAGGCATCGAACAGCAATTATTTGAACTATTTCAAATAAGCAGCAAAACAAGTACTTGATTTAAACACTGCCTACAAAAACACAATCTTTGTTTTCTTCATCTATAATGCAGAGCAAGAGGTGAATCAGAAGTAATGCATTTTGATTTAGCAATTAAGTTTGAGTTTCTTTTCTTCCCCCCTTTAGACTACAATTAACAATAATAATTAATAAATAATTAGTCACAGCTTTCAAATGAGAGTGTATCCCCTAGCCAAGAAACAGATTTAATTTTAAAAGGGACAACAGCTTTAGAAAGTTTGAGCCACAAAACCCCTTTAAATGTGCTGCTGGCTGCTCTGCTATCCTTAAAATCAGACCCTAAGAAGTCATCCCGTTACAAGGATGTTATCCAGAGTTGTGCAGACAACACCCACAGGGGTGAACAAGAATTTGCCTTCATTTTTGGTCAATTAAAAACCTTCACTCAACCCCCCATAACTCGAAACAACTGCCCGAGAGAGAGGCTGGCCTCTATCAGCCCCCACATTGGGAGAACTGTCAGAGTGCAACAGCTGATGGTCCAGGAGCAGGAAAGCACTGGTTCTTCTGTAAAGAGGAATGGAACATCCAAAGGTTCATTATAACAAGATGGTTCCTTCAAACTACATTATTGCTCTTTAATATGCAGACTGAAGAAGTGCAGGGTAATGTGATGTGATGCACCGTAGCAACCAGGGAAAGTCACTGCAGTCAATGGGAACCTCAAGGGGACAGCCAGAAGGGACCCGGGGACCCTTCCTACAAATCATCCATCTCCTGCACTCCTCCGCTGCCCTTTTCTTTCTTTTTCTTTTTTTTTAAGTACCCTTTAAAGGTCTGATAGAAATTCAAACAAGGGCAGAGCCTCTGAAGTGCTGGCAGTGAAAAAGAGACCACGCTTCAGTTCAGGAAGCACAATCTGATCTGCCCTCAAAATGTCCACCAGCAAATTTAATCTGCAATAGTGCATTGTAATCAACTAAGGACTGTCATGTTCCTTAAAAGGATGGCTCAGATACATTCAAGTTATAGCTAAAGGACTTAAGTAACAAAATTAAAAGTGAAAAATGCCAGTCATTAGAAGAAGATTGAAACAAACAGTCCAGCTATAACAAATGAAGGGTCACATTGTTTTCTAGCACATTAGAAAGTCTACAGAATCCATTAGTGTTGGGCGCCTCCAACACTCTCTATTATCATGGAAAAATCCAGGAAGTCCTTCTGCCAGTTGTCATTGTAAAAGCAGTTTTGTGCACATAACTAGCTGAACAGTTAGTTGTGTTTTGACCAAACCAATTATAATAATCTTTTTTTATCCAGCATAACAAAGAGAATTAGGTGATCTATTGTGCTCCTGCATAAATGTCATATAATAATGTAATATAGCCCTTTGGGGGACAAAAATGTAAAACTTGAAACAATAAAGACGATTCTGGCTTTTTGTGTGTTTCCAGGTGCTGCTGGATATTACTGCATGTGAAAAAAGCTTAAGACAACCTTTTCTGTCTCCAGTGAGAGCAGCACATTATCTGACACTGGTGATGTTACTTGATTCAGTGTCAGCCGAGTTTGGGTAAAAACATATCTGGGAGTGTGGTGTTAATGCTGCAGTGCGATTGTCACGTCTACACTGGGGGTGGCTGTAGGGTCGCCAGCTGTTCCGTTTCAGCCATCCCGTATAATGGGCAAAAATGATTTCTCCCATATTCTACCTTAAATGTCTTGTACATTGACCGTTACCTGCAATGTTGCATACTGTGTGTATCTACACTATGCTCAGCTGGTTGTGCAGTGTGCTTCTGGCACACCAGAGTCTCTAATTTGATGGTAAAATGGTAAATGGTCTGTATTTGTATAGCGCTTTACTTAGTCCCTATGGACCCCAAAGCGCTTTACACTACATTCAGTCATCCACCCATTCACACACACGTTCACACACACATTCACACACACACACACACACACACATAATTAAAACGTTGGCAGCTGTAGGTGACTAACTACCACTGGGTGGCTGTCACTCAGGAGGTAGAGCAGCTCATCTTTTATATTATATCTACTATTCAATTCAATTTTATTTATACAGCACCAAATAACAACAACAGCTGACTCAAGGCGCTTTATATCGTAAGGTAGACCCTACTGTAAAGCAGTTCATACCTCAGCCGTGTTATTGTCATACTGCTAGTTATCTAATGAGCTGTGAGCTGTTTCTCAATAAGTTCTAAATAAACACACACACAAAAAAACATACTCTTAAAACTACTTATTTCAATACTCTAAAGGTACCCGAACCTGAAGGTCAGATATGCTGTAACCCTTTCACTGCACCACATTAAGGGTTTTTTTTCCTAATCTCATCTGGTTTCGGCTAAACATTTTCTGAAAGCGCCGCTGATTGCACTCTTAGTCAGCGAGCAACATGACAGAGTGTTATCACAAGAGGTCTAGGTACATAATTAGTACGAGTGTGGAGGCTTGAGTGAGGCTTAACAAGCTAATGTTATATAAAGGGAGGAGGCAAAGAGGAATCACAGAAGATTTTATAACTGCATGTGAACTGAAAACCAGTCAGCTCAGTTAAAGAGACATTAATTTACAGAACATCAATGTAATTTGGGGGATTTTAATGTTAATTTTGGTGGACGACTGCTGATCAGCGCTGCCTGCATCTCATTACTCCTCGCAGTGCAGATGGATTAGCAAATATAGGGTTTTACTAAAAAGTGGAATGAATGGGATTCAGATTTACTTTGGTAGGGAGAAACAAACACCACTGTAATGAAAGTAAATGACATTTATGTTTGATTTAAGCCGAGTCCACATGTAAATATATGGAAATAGTTGGATCTTTGCTGCAGTGTGCAAGTTAAAGGTGCAAAGAAGTCTGCTATGAATGTAGGAACAATTAAGAGCATTAACAACAGATCTGAATTTTGCATTCTTTACATTTCATGGCATGGTCTCTATAGGAATGTATTATATTTTGGATATCATGCAGATGAGACTAAAAGCAACACAGCTGCACTTATTTCTTATTTTGGACACAATATCTGCGGAAATTGAGTTCGAATCGCAGGAAAAATATTAACAAGATTAAATTCTGTTTAGTATCCTGCAACCAAGTCGGAGAAGCAGAAACGAAGAGCAAGCAGCCTTCTCGCTTATAATTAAGGGCATTGATCATGTTTGCTGTGGAAAAATCCCCGTGACTGATTTCTTGGAGCGAAAAAAGGAAAATGAGACAGGGCAGTTAATTAATGGGCAACATGAGCTCACACAAACAAAGAGCCTTTCTGCGTGCTACATAATGTAGGAGGAGTGTGTGCTGTTTTATATATGGTTCCTGCTTCTGTATGCACACTAATGAAGAAAGGCAGCCAACACAGGAGTAGATTCGACTCCCACTTTTCGTGAGACAGTGGGAAGATTTGTGAGATTTGTTAGTGGCTGAAGGATCTCAGAGTGCAGACAGGGCATTGCACGCGGAAAGCAAAAGTTACAGTATCTAGAATTTGTTTTCCTCTGACATGAGGTAATATGTAGAGAGGAGGACAGTGGCAGAGCAGAATAAGGAATAATGGCACCTGCCCACACCCTGAATCAAGGTGCTTGCCAAAATGACAAAGTGTGTGGAAGACATACAGTTTTAATAAACTCCCCTTCCAACGTGATCAGATGCGCTTTATTAAATACGGTCTGGAACCCTCTGAAGTTATTTACGATGAGGAGACGTCATTAAAACAGAATTCAATCTGTGTGTTGAGAGTCTGGAGAGTGAGCTCTGCCTCTGCACCCGCCTGCACATATACTTACCCTGATGAGCAGGCTAAGAGACTGAGATGACTGTGGGTCAATGGAGATTGCTGTCTGAGAGGGTATCCATTAGTTGAACATTAGTTCAGCCCAACAACAAGCTTCATTAGAAGATGGGTTTCAAAATTGAAAGCTCGTTTGAAAATTGGGCTCCCTTTTGTTAGCCTATCTGGTGATTCTTATCATACAGTGTGGGCAGATAGAGAACGCAGCACATCCAGGGAATGGAACTCGCAGCTAATCTATTTAATTTGCCCCGAATGCACATAATGACCAGCCCACTTATGCTCTCAGAGCATCATTGATGACTTTTTTTTCATGCTAGAGATTTCACTATCGATATCTGAAATAAATATCAGATGCTGATTTGCTTTGTGGTTTAAAATAACTAACATTTCCATATAAATGACATATAGCCAATCTATATGCATTCCTGCTCATGAAAGCTTTGACATTTGCAAGTGCTTTAATTATATCTGGTAAAACGCAGATGCATAGGAGTCAGTTTCAGGTCCCGGTTTATTTGGAGTGTGTTCAATGGAAAAACAGAGGACTGTAACACAGAGTTACTTTGTGTAAAGCATGCAAAGAAATGCTAGTATTGTCATTTTGTGTTAGAAATAGTCCAGATAGTTAGTTTGCACTGAAAAATTAATAAAGGTGAAAACAACAGTTTTATCTCTTTTAAATTACAGAACGGAAATAACTGAATGTACTATATGAAGTTTGTTTATGCCTCAACTTATGTCTGAATTATATAACTGGGTTGATTGGACGTTGTATTCCCTTGTAGGAGCTGGAGAGCATGGGAGAATGGGAGGTCTGCGTATCAGCCTTGTAAAATGGAATTGTTACTGGTTATAACAACAACAACAATACAAATACCACTACTTAACTGTGGGGTTTTTTTTGTTTGTTAGTGCAGTGCAAAGGACTTCCTTTTAAATACACAGCATATTTATTGCTTTTCTAACCTTTATGTGTGTGTGAAATCAGGAATTTTAACCTACACATGTTCCTGTGAACACTGCTAGTTCACATATGTGAAGGAAAATCCATCACATTATGTATTCATACGTGCATGAATAAACAGTTAACAAGTTTAACTAGATGGAAAAAAGCTCTAGAAAATGTAGCACAGCCAAGTACATGGGGGCCTTATGTGTCATTTGAGGATGACTGTGGCCTGTTATTAGTGCACAAAAGGATAAAACGCATCAGAAATAGAAATCCCTTAACTCTTCAAAGCCTGAACCATGAAACATTTTTTTAATTTATTGAACCTCCTGGTAATAAATAAATAAATAAATAAATAAATCAATAATCCCAATAAGTATTGTATTTGTAACAACAAACAAACAAACAAACACAAACAAATTACAAAAACAGATACATCATATACAGCAGAGGCTGGAGTCTGAGAACTATCTGACCTCAGGAACAGTCAGGTCTATTAAAAGTAAGTAAGTCTTTATCCTCAAGTCAGAGTCAAGTCTCAAGTCACTGGCGTAAAAGTCCAAGTAAAGTCACAAGTCTGAAGCTTTGAATTTCAAGTCCTTTCTAGTCTTTAAAAAAAGGATGTTGCAATTATATGCTAAATGTAAATAACACACCATGTGTTTTTTTTAAATCTGTGTTTATCTCAACACATAACAAAACAAGTAAAATTAGAAAATATACACTTTTTTTGTTTGTTTTTTAAAATCTGGTTAATTTGATTGGCTGTGCTACAGCTCACGCACACATACGTACGAAGTGTGGTTTGAATGAATGAATAATTGAATTAATGGTGCACACTTTCTATATAATATGGGTGTTAAATTTTAGATTTGGGGTATCAAGTATCAAGTCTTTTCAAGTAAACTGGTTCAAGTCCAATTCAAGTCCCAAGTCATTGGTGTAAAAGTCCAAGTCAAGTCACAAGTCTTAGAACATTTTTTCAAGTCAAGTCTGAAGTCATACAATTAATGACTCAAGTCTGACTCGAGTCCAAGTCATGTGACTCGAGTCCACACCTCTGCTGATAAGTGTGTAGAATTATATTGAATCGAATCAATTCGTGGATACAATCGATTCAAAACCTTGTGAATCGGAATCGAATCAATTCTAGAAATCTGTGATGATACCCAGCTCTACTTCCTATGTTTGTTGCTGATTTGTCTGCTACTCATCACTTGTGTTAATCTGCATTTTTCCTGCTGTTGTTCTTTTTTTATTTTCTAGTTTTTTGTCTCAGGTTGCATGTTTGTTGTTAGTTTTCCCAATTTAGGTTTTTCTTATTTTATGTCACTGCCGTTGTCTACTTCTTAAAAAAAACTTAAAAAACATATAAGCTCGTAACTTGAATAACAATGCTGGATATCTATGCTGATATGGACTGGCTAATGATTTAGGAATTAAAGAATTCCACATTGTTTGATCGAAATGAAAGTTATCAGCCCACAGAAGGCTGAATTCAAAGACACCCTGAAAAACAAATTGAGAATATCATATGGTTGCCACGGTGCGAGAGACAAAAGTAAAACGGACCTTAATGCATGACCAAGCACAGACTGAAAAGTGTAGACTGAGACCAGGCTAAAACTGAGAAGGTCCAGCCAAAAGTGTCACAGAACAGTAAAAAACAATGACAGACTGTCTGCAAGTGGTTACTGGGGTTCACAGAAACGTTCCTATAAACTGGAGAAGCGTGGATGTGTTCTATTGAGAACTGATGCTTATCTGAGATGTGGCTGTGGGTCTAATCCATTTATGCTATTTAGGTGGATTCACCTCAGTGATCACTGGGCCTTCGGGGGATCCAGCCCGTCTTTCTTGTTCATCCAGATTTACCTAACTTGCTATTGGAAACTTCTTTTATAAGGCTAAAAATGTGCCAAACTTCATGGTGTGGATTATAGGACCTTTCACCCGCTTAGTTGCATGTCTACAAATCAGAACTTCTCCTCCCTGACTATTTGTTTTTTTAGTTCATCTCAGACTACAGTCAGAGATGGGGGTGCTAGCCACTGTGTTGATATCCAGTTTCCAATGTTGACAGTCAACATCTGACTCCTTCTCCACCTCTGAAGTGCAGTCATAAACTTGAATACTCTTATTCAGTGCACTCTGGCCTACTGCCTGCCAAAGTTCAACAAACATTCTTGGCAAAAGAATTTCTTGATGTTAGTTAAACATGACTTAAACTGTGTCTGTTCCAACACATGAAAAGGTACAGACACTGAAAA
Source organism: Hemichromis elongatus (assembly GCA_015108515.1). Lineage (NCBI taxonomy): Eukaryota > Metazoa > Chordata > Actinopteri > Cichliformes > Cichlidae > Hemichromis > Hemichromis elongatus. The sequence goes on from VUQR01036663.1 coordinate 8,781, forward strand.
TCATTGTGTTTTAAACTTGTGCTTAAAATTTCAGGCAATTTTGCTATTTTCTTTACTGTTACTCTGCCCAGCTCTCAAACTAAACCACGCTCTCTGACCCGGTGAGTGCTCATAATGAATTCTTTAACAGTATCTTTTTTTGCATCAGCTTTTAACGACTTTGTGCTTATTGGTCAGGATTATTACTTTTACCTGAGAATTTTTCATTTCTTCTTCCACTAGCCTACTGGAATTGGTGGCTCCTTTTAGAATTAAACGGTCTAAGTCAGTAACAGAGCTGTTGCGGAATGACACTATTCGCCCTCTAAGCCTCTATTGCCAACATGCAGATAGAAGACAGAAGAAGGATTGTGTTCAAGTTTTACCAGATATTTTAAAAACAGCCCACTGGAGCATCAGACACTTGTTAATGCTTAAAATTCCATTTTTTAAATCAAATCTCATTTTTAATAATAGCCACAAATCTCACTTTCTTTTTAGCACTCTTAACTCTTTCATAAACCCATGTAGGGCTACTTGCATTATGCCCTCAAAACATTTCGGCTATGAGGTCTTTTCTCTCTGATCCAGCCCCAAATCCTGCTTTTTCTCCTGTTTGCCCAGTTGTGTTTGAGAACTTAGTATTACTTTAAAGAATAACTTCCCTTTTTAAATTAATATAGTTTTCAGCATATTCAGCCTTTTAATTGCCTTTTTAGCCTTTTTAATTACCCCACCCCACCCCCACCCCCACCCCTCTATGAGCTTTTTAATATTCTTGTGGACCAAATCAGTCATGTCCTCATCAAAAAGACAACTTGGACTGTTCTTTACGTCTACTTTGTTCTCTAAGGCAGCGGTCCCCAACTTTTTATGCACCAATGACCAGTTTATGTGCGACAATATTATCACGGACCGGCCTTTAAGGTGTCATGGATAAATACAACAAAATAAAACCAGTACAGGTACCAAAACAAAAGAAAATGTATTCATAACACAGGGGAAAAGACCCAGGGAAGCTGAGTTAACAATAAAAATGATAAAAAATAACGATAAAAAACAATAAAACCATAAACCATAAATTTCACACCCTAGCCTCAACTCTCGCAGCCCGGTACCAAATGATTCACGGACAGGTACCGGTCCATGGCCCGGGGTTTGGGGACCGCTTCTTTTAGGGCTCTGTTAACTTTTTCGTCTGTGTTTTGTTTGCAAGTATGCTGTCACAGTTTGATGTAGAGCTGAAGTCATTTCCTTCTCATCAGTGGACTGCTTAAAAGCCACACTCTCAGGTGCCATGCCTTTTTCCCCCTGGGCATTTATGAGGTGGTGTTCCTGCCACTGTGATTTTGCGTAAAACTTAATCTTGTGTACCCAGCATCTGAGTAATTATAGTCGTGGCCAAAAGTTTTGAGAATTACATAAATATTAGAAATTGGAAAAGTTGCTACTTAATTTTGTATAATAGCAATTTGCATATACTCCAGAATGTTATGAAGGGTGATCAGATGAATTGCATAGTCCTTCTTTGCCATGAAAATGAACTTAATCCAGAAAAAACCTTTCCACTGCATTCCATTGCTGTCATTAAAGGACCTGCTCAGTGAGGCAAAGACTGTTGGAAGATGGTCTGGTGTCAAGAAGGGCAGCAAAGAAGCCACTTCTATCCACTTTTTCTGACAAACTCCAAGAAGTGATTATGGTAGAATGGCTTACTATCAGTCAGGATTTGGCCCAGAAGTTGATTGAGAGCATGCCCAGTCGAATTGCAGAGGTCCTGAAAAAGAAGGGCCAACACTGCATATACTATATACTATATAAAAGCCTTTGAAACGTATGAAGTGCTTGTTATTTTATTCCAGTACATCACAGAAACAACTGAGACAAAGATCTAAAAGTAGTTTAGCAGCAAACTTTGTGAAAACTAATATTTGTGTCATTCTCAAAACTTTTGGCCAAAACTGTAGATGTTTGTGTTTTGTTGAAATGTGTTAAGATATCTTGTGTTACCATTTTCTTTATACCATGAAGCACTGAACTTGTAAAAATAAGTCACTTTTATGCTGAGCTGGGTTTTGTTTAGTAATTTTAAGTCGAGGGTTGCTAGTTTTACTTAATAAAGTTTGTGTTACACCTTATGCCTCCTACACTTCCATACTGATAGCTGTGACATGTTCTTTTTAATTTCAGGGATGTTTCTAAGTTCCATTTCTAAGGTTTTTGAGAAGTCAGTTTAACCCCATCTACAGTCATAACTGGATTTATAGGGAATTTATTTCACCTAAGGCTCCTTAGTAAAGTGAAGCCTTACAAAAGTACCCAACTGTATAGTTTGGTCAGCCTTAAATGATTATAAAACTAGAGCTGAAATGACACATTTGTTGCTAGGTTTCATTATTTCATAATATTATTTAATTCAGCCTTGTTAAAGAAATGGTTTTGCTTTTCTTTGGTGCTCTTTAAAACGCAATTATATAATATTGTCATCAACTATGACGTTACAATGTGTATTGTACAACACTGACACTTCATAGATTAAACCACTCATTAAAAAAATAATTGTTCTGATATTAATTATGAACATATAGAAACACATTCTCTGCACTGAGTAGTTATTTTCTTAGGCTCTCTCTCCCCCTACGTCTTGCTGTGATTCTCTGTGAGCCGCAGATCTAAAGGTGTTTATGAGCTACCCAGGGCAGTGTGGCATTCCAGCCCTGCCAGCTTCTTGTCAACTTATCAGATTGTTTGTTTTAGAGCTGGTTCGCTTACCACTCATCAGCAACTTGTTATAGCTACCAAGTGAAAGTCTAGGCTTTAATAATTTGGTTTTGTTTGCCATTGTTTCTAGTTAAATGTTCCTGGTTCTTTCTTCTGGTGTCCTTTGTCTCAGTCCTTTGGCATTCCAATCTGTCTCATAAAAACAACTTCCTCTAAATTCACTTGTCAAAAGCCTTATGCACCATAAGAAATGACCATCTCAAATTCCCTCTTTCACCTGCACACTCTCTATTGCTATGTTGAAAGCCAGCTAAAAGGAGAGTTGGCCACTCTGCTGAGGTGACTGGAAAATCAGGCAAGAAACTGCATGGACAAAGAACCAAATTTACTAGATTATTCTACCGCAGCAGGGCAGCCAATGCATCAGCATTGGGGTCTTGTAGCTGGAGGTGTGTTAGGCGTCATTGTCCAAAATAAATGATGGTCTAACTAAACGCAAACAGAATGGGATAACATGTCACTATAGGATATTGCTGTAGCCAATTCTGATACATCCAGTGTTTAAGCAGAAACTCAGCCGTAGCCCAGGCAACTGTTTTCCAATCTTGTCCAGTTTTGGTAAGACTTTGCAAATGGTATCCTCAGTTTTCTGTTCGTTCGTGACTAGAGTTTGGGTGGATATGTAGGCACCCTAAAATGTGGGTGTCGGCAGTGTAAAGCAACCCCCAGGGCAATGTCTTTGTATTATTGAGAAACACAGTACGTAGACTGAGCTAATTACAATGTACACCTCTCTTCCCTTCAAGTATAACCTGCTCTGCATCTACCACTGTGAAGGCTTCAGTTTGACTACCAGTGTCCATACTGACAGTCAAGATGAAAATGTGACAAATACTTTGCAAACAGCAGCCCCTGGTTTGATTTTAAGCACCTGCTGACAGCTTTTGTTTGGGTAAAAGCACACCACACAGGTCAGGTTTGATTACTTTCTGAAAAACTGTCCCATTAAGGAATTGTGCATTCACCAACAGTGTATACATAAATTTGTATGCATTTAGTCCTGATGTATGCACATGAGCAGCAGCACGCTGAGGGAGTTCCGCTCTACAGATCAAAGAGCTTCTTCCTCTTGAAAGCGAGTACATGTAAAATTCCACACTGTGAATACCACCACATCTGCTCCTCCCACTGCAGCTCTTTGCAAATAGTAAACGAAATGTGTTCTGTCGTAGGGGGAAAAGGGTTACAGTTTAACCATTTACACACAAACATTCATAAGGTGTTACTGTAATTATTGTAACTACTGTTACTACTACTGCTTCTGCTACTGTTGCTGCTATACTGGTACTCCAAATACTACTGCTACAACTGTATCTATTGCTGTTCCTATTAAAGGAAGCAGAATGAATTGAAATAGGACTGGATAAAGTATATGGTTTAGAATGGCAAATAATATGACATTGCTTGTCCACACCACTTAAGATAAAGCTGTCTTTAGTAATGCACCACACCCTTCCTATAGTCATAATGAGGCATTACGATCGGGATGGAGGAACAGGACAGATCACTGGTTCTAGACCCACAATGCACAAAATTGCCATTGTGTTTTTTTAGTGGGTTTTTTACTGGACCACTATCTCTTTCCTATCTAAATAGGAAAACTCTGGGGATGTTGTCATACGCACAGAGTTGCACTTTGAATAGGGAAATGTGAACATTTGGTAGGAAAACATTTAAGGATGGGTCACGATTGTTGTTAATTTTTCCCTGCAACGCATTTTACAATACTCGGTTGCTTAAAAAAAAAACAGGACAGTTTCACACACACACACACACACACACACACCTATATATATAT
>VUQR01036665.1:0-18393 GCA_015108515.1 Hemichromis elongatus
CACGTATCCTTCCTGAAAAAGCAGATATGCTTATATTTCTGCAAAAGAATTTTTAATTCTCCATAGTTGATGGATGCAGAATTGCACAGTGCACAGTTCCACTGGACTTGAGTTGATTGTATTTGTTGCTGGCTGATATAGTTTTATTTTTGAGTGCTCAGCTCATATATACTTTTAAAAAGGAGAGTGTAAATGTTACTGGACATTCTTGTGTAATTGCCACTGAATAATTTATGTTATACTTTGTTATTGCTACAAAAGAATATTTATTTTATTATTATTTTACATTTACAACTTGTTTTTTTCTGGGGTCCTCGTGGCCCCCCATCGAGGAGCAGTAGGCTGTGGATCTCTTAAGATCTCACTGTTGGGTTTGTAAGGTCATGCTATTCCTACATTTCTGTCTTGTTCAACGATAAGATATAAAACAAAGTTCAAAGCTAATCGACCTGTGTGTTCTCCTTTTTTAAAAATAAGAATCGATAAGAGAATCGATAAAGAATCGAATCGTTAAACAGAATCGAAAATGGAATCGGAATCGTGAAAATCGTATCAATACCCATCCCTAGCTGCTACCCATATATCTGTTGCAACAAAGACATTTTCTAACTTTGATTATATAAAAAAAAGTCTTCCTAGTTTCTTATTTTTATCAAAATATCATATTATGATTAATATTATGTAAAAATTGTCATTTTAGCTGCACACGGTGGTGTTTCATAGTAAAATGTGAAATTATCACAAAACATTATTTGTGTTTGTGTCACATTTCTTCATGTCACTCAGCACAAAATAATAAGTAAAGTCTAGACTCTGGTAAACAGGAAAATACAGCATTGTGTATTTGTGTAGTTAATGGGTGTATTTTCACCCAATCTGGACTTTTTTCCTAAACCAACCCAAGTTGTTTTTTAGGGCCTAAACCTGCCCAAGTAGCATATTAAACAAAACAATGTAATGAACATGATAGTTTCACAAAATAAATCAAACAAACTCTGAAAATCTGCATTGTGTAATTTGAACTCAGGCCTCTAGTGTAGGCAGCAAAATGATTCACTGCATTACCAACCCCTCCAAAATCTAGATGTGGGCTCTTGTGTCCTTCAGAAGAGCAAAATGATAATGTCACATACATGGACACGAATCAGCACGCATATTGGACAGAACTGCATTCACAGATACGAAAATAATGTTTGTAAATTTGTGTTGAGAAATATGGTTAAAAAAAAATGGTAAAATTGGTTTCTAGATAAACTAATAAATAGATTTGAGGTTGTCATTATTTCACAAGCTGCTGTAATGACTCCAAAACCATATCCATGTTTTATAAACAACATCATCTCCTAAATGCCTTATACTGATTTTATGCTGCTTCCCTTTCCTCTAACATCAAACCCGGCATCAGCAGGCTGAATTACAGTATTGATTAATGACAAATACAAAGCCTAGTTTCATCACACAAAGACCGATGAGCTCAAAAACACACAAACACTTTCATCATCTCAATCTCAGCTCAGAGTCTTATTTCACCCCCACATTGCTTCTGCTTTAAAGGCAGCCCAGGATTAGTGATTAAAGCTGTGTGTGCTCACACATCCACCATACAGTAAACACACATGCGTACAGGGCCACACACACCCCTACACCACTCTGCAATCAGACAGAGAGCATGGGAGGTCAATACACTCAGTCTGTCACCTTGCCAACTAGAAGCCTTATCGTACCTCCAACCAAGCAGGAAGCATCTCGCAGCTCACGAGTGACAGTTAACACATTATCAGGCTTAATCTTCAAATCCCAGGCCAGACTTTAAATCCAAGACCAGGACACTCACACCTTTTCAATCTGACAAACCCCCCACGGTGCCTTTTATTAACTCAGGTGCATCCATCAACACCAAACATGAAGCTTGTTCATTTTCCAAAGGGATGTCATTATGTTTGATCATGTTTTATTCATGCTAACACCTGGACGAGCTGGAGCTGCTCTATCTTTAAACGGATTAAAATTAATTAAAAAGTGTTCATTGATTAGCTTTAGCCTCTACCATTTATCCATTAAGCCATTAAGTTATCGGATTCATCTTCTCATTTATCACGTTAGAGCCTCAATCATTTAACTGCTTTTAGCTAACAAAAGTAGCCTTCCATCGTTAATTTTAGCTGCTCTTTTAAATAGTTTGTCCAGTTTCAGTATCAAGATTTAAATCAGTGCTTGCAACTATATTTTGACTGTAAAATAAAGGTCTACATATTTTTCCCTCCACTAAATAATTTTTATTGCCAGGATAAAAATATATCCCTACAGTTATGCACCGTGGCTACTGACGGCTGCATCCTGCAATTAGAAAGCCTTGATATACAGGGGTCTCTGGACAAATGTTTCACATTGCACAGACAGTTTGTTGGGTTTGTAAAGGATCCACAGAGGAGCACCCCTAATCTGACAGCCGTTTCCGGAATCATTAGTGAGGACTTATGGTCCACAGTGCTCTAAAAAAACACAAATTTCACATATTTATTGATTCTTAACCTCTTCCACATCCACACTAGCCCAGATAGATTTGAAAACGGCATTTTCATCTGAAAACGCTCTGCGTACACACTATCGTTTTCAGTCGTTACGGAGTTGCATGTTGACATTACAACGTCCGAAAACGCTTACGATCCAGTACCTCGCCTGCGTGAAATGTAAGACGATTCGACATGCATCATTTTCGTTTGTTGTTTATTTACTTTCTGGCTCTTTAAAACGTGTCGGCGAAATGGCGAGCCACAGCACCAAATTTTTAAAAAGGAATTATAATGAGGTGGAGTTGTTGCTCTGAGTCACAAATGACCACATATTAATCTTCAATAGGGCCACCAAAAACTGTGAGCAAACAAAACAACTGCTGCACGATGACGTCCGCCATCTTGGTTGAAGTGGTCACATGATTGCATCATATGACTAACATGCCTCATCATTTTCGAAAGTTGCTGTCCACACTACGACAGGAAACCACCGTTTTTAAATGTATCCGTTTTCAAGAGCATTTTCAAAACGCTCCGTTTTCCTTGACCAAAAATGCCATCTCAGTGTGGACTGGGGGTCAAAACGAAAAGAAAACGATGGGTTTTTAAACAAAAACGTATTAGTGTGGACGTGGCCTAGGTAAACTATACTCCACTACTGTGGAAAAAGGCAGGTTAATGGTACCTAGGGCATTTAAATATCACACCAAGGGCCCTCAAATAGTTGACAGTTTTCTCTTACTACTTGTGCGACTGCTACATTGGGGTCTTGGCACCTAAGGTCAGCTTGTGGACATTTCTAACATACCAGTCGCTTTGACAAAACAGCAGACAAAACCCTTTAGACACCGTGACAATGAACAGGCTCAGTTCTGCAATCTTTCTGACTAAAAGTAATGGTGTACACTTTCAAAGACAAACAAAAGCCTGTATTGTGTTGCAGAAGGGGTAGCCGTGGCAAAAAGTTTCCACCCAAGATACCAGTCTTCTAGACCGTTCACTTTAATGCTCTGTTTAGCTAGACTTGGGCACCAAAACTACTTGGTTTGGTTTAGGAAAAAATGATGGATAGGGTGAAAATACACCCTTTTACAATGACAACCACATGTGAGAACGCTTTGTTTTCTGGTTTTGTTGGGTGACGTGCACTTTTTCACACGGCTTCTCCTGCATAAACTGGAATCTTTCTATTTTCGACTTACTTTTGGACTTCTATAGTACCACGATGGCACTTGGCATATCTGTGCAAATTAAAATAACTGTCAGTTAGATAAAAAGGAGTTGATATTGGAAGTGATTGCTCCATAAGGAAGGGAAATGGTCCACAAGCTGAGAATCAGCTTAGCTGTCTAACGATTTGTGTGCCTGCTGTAGATTGAGTGGCATACGCTACATTGTCCAGACTTATTGCTCACTGGAGAGAATGATTGGAAGCAAGGCCCGAACCCAAGTCAATATCAAGTGTCTGACCTCGTCGTCCTCACATTTAGAGTGCAAAATGGGAATTTTTCAGCTCTCTTTTTTCCACGGATAAACCTCTGCTGTATGCAGGGATGTCTGTATGTCGCCTGAATTTTAAAACTGTTCCTGACACTGAAGCATTATCACACAGCAGCTGGTGACAGAATGATGAACAGTTGGCTCTGCAGCAGAATACAAGACCAATCCAGAGGCAAATTACTCACTGGGGAAGGTGTGCCCGAGCAATGTACAATGAATGAACAAGTGAGAGGGGTAAAAAACAGAGTGAACATTGAACTTGGGGTATTAAAAGATGGCCTTGGCAACCAGTTAAACATAATTCACATCCACAGTGAGCATTTACGTGTGCAGCACAATCTCAGGGTACTGCAGACTTTTATGGCCTTGTTTTTCATCGACTACGGATCGGTTATATCACTGCCAAGCTGAAGGCCAAATAAAGCAAAGTATTTAGCCGCGTACAAGGAGCTATTCAGGTCATTGAAATACAACTGTGACAATCAGACGTAAATGAGACCCTTCATGTTATTGAGGTTGGTCGAGCTGGAGCCTTGGAGCAGCTGCTAAAGGCTACAGACCTTTAATGCTGGGACTGTTTCCTCTGATCTCAGTTTGATTCAGCTAATGATGCAGAAGGAAATTAATCTACTGTAATGCTTGAGCTGTATGACGGAGAACATTAAGCACAGCACACAGTTTATATGAAGGCAGATTTTACGACTGACTACCTTGGAAAAGTGGTCAGACTAATGGCATGTAGGGATCATTTTGTCATTTCTAAAATTGACTTATGTGCATTTTTTAGGGGCTGTTACATTTTGTTTAGAAAATAAATTATTTCAAAAAATATTTTCAGTACTTTCTATTTTTGAGTCAAACACAAAGATCATTGTCAAACTCCATACATTGAAGTCCATTTCCTTTGATTCTAGTCTCTTGAATAGCTTTGCATACCTTTGATGGTCTACAATAATCCAGGAATGGACATTAGATCAGTGGATATCTGTGCTTTTGTCTGATCAGTCCAAATTTGGGATCTTTTGTTCCGCCTGCCTTGTGAAAATAAAGAAAAATTAAATGAGAAGGTGCGTTCACACTGAGCACAGCCCCTCAGTTCATCCACAGTCTGAAACAATCTGTTTTAGCCCCTTAATCTTTAAGCTAACTTTGTTTCATTTGGCTGGCTCTCACAACAGAAGGTGCTCCACTTATTTAATTTGGCATAGACTTTTACACTATAGCTGACACCTAATTCATTGCATGCTGTCACACGCATCCCTGAAAATATGTTGCTGTTACTTACACTTCATCCTTTTCACTGTTAGTGACAAATGTTTGTGGGTTTCTCAGTGTAACTATATTTAAACAAGTGAAACCTCACTTCATCAATGGTGGGAACACATCACTAGAATGCATACCTCAGCTTTACATTGCACCATATTTACTAAATTTCTTTTTTTTTTTCCAATTACGACTTAACATTCACATATTATACATACATTTTTAAAAAATGTATGGAATAAGCAAGTTCCATTACTAACTTTCTTTAATGTGTTTAAATTCTGACATATTTACCATGCACTGCCACCTTAATCTGGCACAAGACGTTTATTACACTCCAATCTAAAGCTAAACCTCCTTTTAAAGCTAATGGCCAGAAGCTTGCGGACATGTAAGGCTTTAGTTGCCTAAGATATTTGTTACGAGCTCATATGCCAAACAACAGCAACTTCAGTTGCTCGCCTGAACGATGGGCGATCGTGGCTCAAAGATTTGGCAGTTCGTCTTGTAATCGGAAGGTTGCCAGTTCAAGCCCCGGCTCCAACGGTCTTGGTCGTTGTGTCCTTGGGCAAGACACTTCACCCGTTGCCTACTGGTGGTGGCCAGAGGGCCCAGTGGCGCCAGTGTCCGGCAGCCTGGCCTCTGTCAGTGCACCCCAGGGCAGCTGTGGCTACAATGTAGCTTGCCATCACCAGTGGGTGGATGGGTGGATGAATGTAGTGTAAAGCGCTTTGGAGTCCTTAAGGACTAGTAAAGCGCTATACAAATACAGGCCATTTACCATTGTGAAAGTAGAGAAAAGATTATCTTGGGTTCCCTTCGCTGTCACTCAATGTTCCCTGATGTCAATTACTTTCTATGATTGAAAGATCCCCTCTAATGGCTTTCAGTGTGCATACAGCTTAATAGCTACTGGTCCGATTTTTGTAAAGTTTGTTTCTGTTGTGTTACATCTATTGTTAATGCACTGTGATGCCTATTCTTGCACTTTAAAGTTGTCTTACATTAAATCTAAGAGAAATGCTATTTCAGCTTTACTGTATAGAGAAAGACTGACAGTGAACACACAAGTCTTGAAGGTTGAATGATCCTTAATATGAAAGCCAGGTCAGTTTGAGAAAGAAGCTAATGTTTGAGGTAAAACTCAAGGATTTCCAAAACAAACTAATGGGCTTGAAATGTGATCCTGGCCCATAGTCCAAGGCTCAGGGACACCACGGTCAGAATTACAGAGCTGGTTAAATACAAGAAACAGTTACTTAAAGGAAGAAGCTATTAATTGTGGGTTACTCTTGTATTTCCCAAAGACAGAATTTCCAACCACCTTGATAGGCTTTGTGTTAGTGGGGAGACAATTTCCACACTAGGTCCTGGGAATACAACTTTTTCTTTTCCTTTTCAAGGAAAAGACTGAAAGACTGAGTTGCTTTTTACTTTTCAGTCACCTTTCTCACTCACTATGTGTTAATAGACCTCTCTGCATTTATTCATACTTGTTATTAATCTCTGTGTCTCTTCCATAGCATGTCTTTTATCCTGTCTTCCATCTCTCACCTCAGCCGGTTGCAGCACCTTCCTGAGCCTGGTTCTGCCGGAGGTTTCTTCCTGTTAAAAGTGAGTTTTTCCTTCCCACTGTCACCAAAGTGCTTGCTCATAGTGGGTCATTTAAATGTTGGGTTTTTCTCTGTATCTATTATTGTAGGGTCTAGCTTACAATATGAAGGCAACTTGAGGCAACTATTGTTGTGATTTGGCGCTATATAAATAAAATTGAATTGAACTGAAGGAGTAGTTGCTTTCATCAGGCTGTCCTCCAACACTCTGGACTAAGGTGAAATTTTGATTCCCATATGAATGTGGCCTAAATTACGCACATTAAAAAATTAATAATAAAACAAATAAAAGTAAAAAAAAAAAAAAAATACCATCAATAATCCCAACCCAATGTTTTATAGGGAGATTCTTTCACTTATTTCACTATACCTTGTTCTGTAACCCAAAAGAATTGTGGGGTTGAGTTGCTTTTGGAGCCAGCCTCAAGTGGGTGTTAGAGGAACTGCAAACACAGAAGTGCTGGTTTTATGTCATGCAGGTTGCTGCTTCGTCTTATAAAGTCTCTTTTTTAAAGCCTCTAATATAGCTGCAGTGTCATCTCTATCGCTGAGAACTCTTTTTGTTTTGGGAGAATGACTCTTTAAAGCGCATGCGTTTAAAAGACAGACTACAGAAAAGAATCAACTAAGCAAGCACACTCACATTTTTTCTGCAGTCTTCTTGTCTTGTGTGTTTTGTGCATTCCTTTGCTGCTCCTTGGACACGAGGCTGCCATTGGTCACAGGGACTGGGTGGAGGTGTTGGTGGTGGGACTCGCCTGTCTGAGCAACGAGGGTTGGTGGAGCATCCATAAATCTGCCCCAGCTGGTTTATGAGACATTGAGGGACGGTCTCTCACAGGGAGCAGTGAGGAGGCTATCTCGTCCTGGCCAGCACAGAAGAGCTTTTGTCAGGAACCACCAACACCTCCACCTCCTGCTCCTGTCCATCCACCCAAGCAGCCCCCCCTTCTGTGATTATTACTTGTGGCTGCTCTGCACTCTGATGAAACCTGGGGTTGTATCAGTAAGGGTGCTTATGTAACCAAAACATCACAGACACCTGGCAGAGATGAAAGGCATCCAGCTCGTTTTTCACTCGCACTATTACCAGCTATTTCCGTCCTGAAATGTGCCGTAATAACACTCGGAGACCTCTGCAACTCCAGAGATGGGAGGCCCTTTCTGCTCGTGTAATACAGTAGGTGAGAGGCCACAAATACTGCAGCCATGGTGGCGGTTGTCATGGCGACTTAAGCCCTGATGCCAGTGCAAATCTTCCCCCGGCTTCTCTGCTGAGATCTAAAAGCAGAATCCTGGGCTGCAACCAACGCTAAAGAGGATCTTTTTTTCTCTTATTTTCTCATTCCTGGCAATGAGCTGGTGATGCATGTCAGTGTAGAGTAAAAGCCAGCTGAAATGGCATGCTCAGCGGAGATTGAACACTAATGGACTCATTCAGTGCAGCCAAATGTTGTGCGAAGAGGATAAACAACGTTTTTGGCTTTTTTTTCTCTTTCAGGCTGCTTTCTTCGCTGATATAAACAGATGGGAAAATGAGTTTTGTTTGTCATAGGAAACAGGTGCTTGCATGCACATAATCACATGCCATACACAGAAGAATAGCCCCCCGTGCCCACTTGTGGCTCGGAGAATGGGCTCCAGCTGGGCATGGTGTATGTTTCACAAACGAGTGTTTTGAGCGCCCTTACAGGAGGCATTCATCTGAGGATATGACTGTTCACAGGGGACAATGAGAGCCGATAGGGTCCCTGTGATTGTGATAAATGAGCTGACACAAATTAGAGCATGAGATGCAGGCTAATTACAGGAGAGTTTAGCCCCTTTAAAGTAATAGCACACAGGCCCACAGAAAGCAGACCACTGCGGAACAGAAAAACCTACACGAGTCCCTCTGTGATAGCAAGGGGGCCTTTTTGTGTGGTGTGTGTGTGTGTGTGTGCGTAGGTGTGTGCGTGTGTGTGGTGTGTGTGGTGTGTGAGGTCATGAGATGCACATTTTGAGTGCATGCAAGCAGAGGTGTCAGAAGTGAGAGGAGGGCTTTCCTGATAGTTTGTCAGCTTGTCATATATCATACTGGGTGTTTCTTCTCACCTCCATTACATTAGAGCTCACATTAAAGAAGTGGCATCGCAAAGTTCACATATTTCGTCTTTCCTTCAATTGGGGTAAGCACCAAAGATAACCTTAAAATAATGTAAATTGACCTTTTTTCCGGCCTGTAAGGACGGATAACTTGCATTTGGGTGAGTTTTTAACTGTGTTTGTATGGTATCTGAGTATTGTGAGTTGCTGTAATTTTATAGGGAGACTGTTTCTTGCATACGCAGACTTTTTAAGACTTTAGCAAAGTTTTACTCTTCAAATAAAGCTTTTGTGACTTGCAGAAAAATATATGGTAAGAGCTGCTGGATCATACTGCTGTATACACTGCTCAGTTTATTTAATTCTACTAAGGTGATTTATTGTGTTTACAATCAAACATAATCAATCATCATTTTCAAACTGTACAAAACTTTTTTTGACATCTTTCAGTCTTGACTGAATCTGAAAACTGTCTCCAGTCTGTGAAAGTGTTAAGAAGCCTTTTTATTGGGTGTTGCCATTCTGAATGTACAGTGACACCGAAACACAGTAGAAAATGTTGCGTAGTCGCAGTTTCCTGAGGCCCTTCTGTTGTCACCATTTTGTCTAAGAATAACAACCAGCAGCTGAACTTACAAAGGGATCATGCAACATGTTAACTATAACAGAGAAAATGTTTTTATATTAGATTTAAGTCCAATTATGTTCTAAATTTACTCAAAACAGAGTGCAGGCAGGGTGGGGCAGGTGAAGACGAGTGTCAGTGATGATTTGTGTCAGAAAGATGGCAGCAAACGTGAAAGAGAAGGTAGCAAGACCTCCTTTCATGTCTGGAAGTGGGAGAGTTATAGATGGTGAAATGCTTTTTGAGAGGGTGGACAGGATTCGAAATGAGTACATCAGAGGGACAGCTCAAGTTAGAGAGGCAAGGCTGAGATGGTTTGGACATGTGCAGAGGAGAGAAAGTAATTATTTTGGACAAAGGATGCTGAATATGGAGCTGCCAAGAAAGAAGAAAAGAGGAAGACCACAGAGAAGATTCATAGATGTAGTGAGGGAGGACGTGCAGAGGGTTAGTTTGACACAGTAGGATGTTAGCGATAGGCTGAGATGGAGGCAGATGATCCACCGTGCCGATAACTGCTTTGAAAAAGTTAGAGTTTATCCCAGCTGTCACAGAGCAATAGCCTCTAGCTTTCCCATGACAAAATACCAATGAGTTACAGGGTTAACACAGGAAAGTAGACAGCCATTCACAACTACAGCCAATTTAGAATTACTAGTAATCAAAGCACCCACAGCAGGGCCCCAAGCAACCTGCAGATACAAACTTGAAATTGAATTAATTGATTTAATTTAGTTCTTTTGTATCATGTTCAAGCTGTGGTTTGCAGTACGATGTTGAATTTAACACTAAAAAGAGTGTAATAATGAGCACCTCAACTAAAGAGGACTAGTAGCAAACTATTTCCTGATTCTCTTTGGGAGGTAAAGCTTTAAATGTTGTGACTTTAAGTTAGTTAAGTAAGTAACATCATTAGGAATGATGTAAAATTCGTGCACAAACAAACATGCTAGTGCAAGACAAATGCTTGCGACTAGTAATGTTTCATATGTAAATTTATGTGTTTATTCAGAGAAGCTGGTCACAGTGGTTTTAACTGTACGGTCAAAAAGCCATACTAGATACTTAAATATACATGTTATACATTATATATTATATTATAGATATTTCTCCTTCATCTGGACAATTGTTTGTTAACATTGTAACTTTTAACGATTTTTTTTTGTGTGTAGTCTTTTATTAACTTTTATTTAAAAAAAATAAAAATAAGCAAAGATCAGTTCATATCAGTTGTAAATGTGCATAAGAAACGCAATAAAAGAAAAATAAAGCCTTTTTAATGTTAAAAAAAATAAGTGTTACGATTGGCATTAAGTTATACTTGAATTAAAAATGTATACCCTCTAAAACTACCAGAAAGGTGTATAAACATTTGTTCTTCATATTCTAGTGTTTATTATAATTTTTATATTGTTATTTTAGATTTTTTAAAATATAAATTTTCTATCTACTTATTCTTCTACTTATTTTATTTTGATACGACGATGACGTCGCATATTTCTAGCGGACCGTAAGTGGGCGTGGTTAGAGGATTTCCGTTCGGCCAATCAGGAGCGCTTATGCTAATGAGCTGCAGGAGTCGGTGTGGTGAGCGGTTCTCCGGAGTAGAGGAGTAGAAAGCGGCGGACTGGAGTCAGCAAGATCACTGCGTTTTTCTCCGCATATGAGTCTCTGGATGGCTGGTTAACCGCACAGGAAGAAGAAGAAAAAATCTTAAAAGTGCCTCCGGTTATTCCGACGTGCCGCTGTTTGTCGCGGTAAAGCGGATATTTCTCACTTTTACTGGAGTCAGAAAGAAAAGCGGAAAGATGAAATACAAAGTAAGTGAAACGCCGCGGCTGGATTTTTCTTGTGTTATTAAGGCTGGATATGTTGTTTTATTTAACCTGGATAATGACAACAAATCTCGATGCTGTCGGAGACTTTCTTTTTGAGTCGACGTGGATGTGAAATGTTAAAGCGTCTGTGTTCGTGGCGGTAATCACAACTTATTTCAATGAATGCATCCGGGTTTTTTTTTTTTTTTAATGAACTGATTAAAAAAGAATGGTAAGCTGCACTAATGAGTTGCTGAAAAATGCCTGTTTTATGTTTCTGCTTGATGCGTGTGTGCGTAAATGCGCTACACGAGTCAGTATGCATCGCGTCAAATCTGCAGGTTACGTTTTCCATCACAGGGGCGTAAAGAGAATTAAAATGAAACCAACTTTGGGCTCCCTCCTTTTACCCACCACTACTTTTGATTAGACGGTGTCAGAAAATTGTATTTATGTATAAGTCTGAAACCCGAAAATATCAGGTTATGATAAAGAAATGTGTAAAAAAAAAATACATATTACAGGAGGCATAGTTAGCAAATATTTAATAATATTGTCTTATAAATGTTTTAAAGGGAGTATTTGATTATGATTGATGATGATTATAATATTATGAATACCGTGTAAGAATTGGTTGCAAAAAGCCATTAGAGAAGATTCATGGCAGTGGATGGTGGATGTGGAGTGACATTACATTGTTGTTTGACTTGGCTCCTTGGAGATCAAAATGCTCAGCTAACCACAGGTTATTAAGGTTTAGGATGCTGTAAAATCAGACCAGCTCTCAAACAGGCAGAAAAGGCGGCACTCATTTGTGTTGTTAACGCTGTCAAATGCATTTATGGGTATTAAAAAGGAAAACCACCTCTGTATCATTGGCTACGATAACAGGTCTTTACATCAGGGCTGTAGACAATTGGAGGCTTCGACAGTGATGGATGCAACAGCTGGATGTCACTTCATTAGGAGGAAGCTTTGAATTTACTCTGGATGTGATTGAATTTCAGCACTTCTCCTCTGAGGTCTTCCTCGCCCCGTTAAAGGACTGTAGTCTTTTGTAAGGATTTTGGGGGTTTTGAAGGCACTTGATTCAGTTTTTCACCGTCTGTTTTCTAAAGTATAAAGTAGCCGTTTGCCTCAGCATTGAATGGGAGTTTCTGCTATGAGTCTGGCTTTTTTTCTTCAGTCTTCTGGTCAATCTTCAGCAGAGTTGTGACTGAAGGGCGTGCTCGCTGCATATGTGCGTCATGCTCACTGACTCATTGTCCTGTCAAGTACACAGTTCACAGAGCCAAGGGTGATAGTTTGGCTGTGAGGCCAGAGGAAGATTTGAAAGTGGGGGAAAAACTTCGAGCACGTCTCCATGGTCACTGTATTCAGCCTGAACAATGAGACTGATCAGTGCATGCTCATAAATCTGATAAACACCACCGTTTCAGTCCATTATCAGCCTGTAGATATCTGTGCAGTATACACACTCCGCTCTCTGACGTCCGACTCCTTTGTTTGTCACATTCAGAAGATAGCCAGAGCGCAGAGATCATGTAGACAGCGCTCTTTGTTTACAATAAACATATCCACGTTATGCAAGGCTGTGGTAGAGGAAGGGAGGCTGGGAAATCAGCCCCAGGCTCCAGTTAGGTGACACATTTCACGTCACTGCTGCGATTATCTGGTTTCAGCTGGTCGCAGCTCCTCATTTAAGCTTTAAATGGTTTCAGAGTTCACTGCATCACATCCCAACAGCCACCCGATATTTACAGCTATATTAAGAACGTCCCTGTCCTCGCAGGATGGTAGTGTTTCAACACATGCTTAACGAGGGAGGTCGACCCCCCTCACCCCCACCCTCCTCCTGAACCATGTGGTTCACGTGACCTGAGGTGAGGAGCTGTGGTCTGACTGGACGCCCCTAGAGATGGTTTCCAACAGGTGTTTAGGTGTGAAACGGAGGGCCTTTTTCCACAGGTCACCAAATGCGTGGTAATCCCCCGTGATGATCCCCACACAGGCGGATTTCTTCCAGAGAAATGGAGGACAAAGAAAAATGAGACATAAATTAGTCTGAAGGGGACCTGTTTTGCTTTTTTCCTTATTTTCTGTCTTGTCATTACTGTTACAGAGGCGGGTGGTTATATTTTTAGTTTCACTTAATGAGGTCTGTGTTTAGCGAGTATTCCCTGTGAGCCAGAAACTCAGGCTCTAAATGCTCAGTTTCAGACAGTTTTTTTTAAACTTTGGGTCTGAGTGATGTCATAGAGAACACATATTCCTCTTACGGCCGTCACAGGCACACAGCTATGCTTGTTAGTGCATAAAGCTCCACTCAGCTGCAGTTGGAGCCCTCTGTTTGTGAGGGGCAGCCAGTCAAAACAAAGTTGGCTTCGAAGGGGAGGAGCTAAAACAGCTTGTTTCAGATAGAGCATTTGCTGTTCAAGGATTATTTTGAACAGTGACTCATGCAAAGCTGTTTCAGTAGAGTTCAAGAACAAAATATGGAGCTAGAAATGACCATGAAAGGTCCTGTTTGCTTATTGGCGTGGAGTTACTTCACATACCATAGTGGACTGGAAACAAGAGGAAACTGCCAGCCAGGCTCTGTCCAGTGCTAACAAACCCAAACAAAAACACTAAAGCTACATAATTAACCTGCAGCTTTTCTGATAACAGGTAAAAACGATGAACACCTTTAATGCTTTTGAGTTAAAGCTCTCAAAGATGTCCCAACTAAAAGTTGGACTTAAGCACATGGAGAATGTACTCCTTCTCTCTTTAACTCCTTACGCAGAACTGTCCTTTTAAAGGGTCGTGACACAGTTTTAAACACCCAGAGCTCATTCCTTTGTAGCTGATGTAACCGTTGTAGAAATAGCTCCACAACCAGAGTGAAGAGTGATTAGATGAAGCCAAATTCTGGTCCAAACTGTGCGTTTCAAAGTGTTTGGATTTTTTTTTTTTTTAATGGGTTCAGGTTCTAGGCAGTCAGCCAACAGTAAAGAGAACTGGAGGGGAGAGCATAGCAGACATTGTTCTGGGAGTGAGGAGGAGGATCTGTGATGCTGAAAGGGCCTGCAGAAAATGAAAAGGAGAGGAAGTTGTGGGGGGAACGAGAGGGCAAACAGAGTTGGCTGTATAGTGGGGGTCGAGCCGGTGGGGTGGGGTTGATGGGAGTTGGGAGGTCGAGGAGCGCCCCGTGAGAATGAGTGCATTCCAGGCGATCGCGCATGGGAAGGTTGTTCAGAGGATGCACATGATTGTTTCAAGGTGGCCCTTTACATTGATAATGAGCCTTACAGCAGGGGTTCTTTTCTTTTCCCAGCTTGTTTGCTTATGCAGGGGGTGGCATTGTGTAGCCCTTCCAGAAAGAGACATTTGTATTCTTCTGAAAGAAATTCCTTCAGAGGAACCCAATGCCCTTTTCAAGAAAACTTCTGCAAGTTATATGCACTGAAGCGTTATTTCACGTTGCTTTTTTCCGATCTTAATTTCCTAACTTCAACGCATTTAATATTCGGTGCCTGCTCGGATGTCTGAACAGTGACATGTAGCTTTTGTAGCCCACGTATGTCCACGATTTCCTGTCCCTTTGCCCAACTTTGCTCCTGTGTAAGATTTTCAGAGCTACTCCCCCAACGTCAATGAATAGCGACCCCACCTCCCCTCCCCTCGCACCGTGAGCCAGCCATTAACATTTGAAAACAGCCAGCGGGGAGACAGACTACAATGTGGAGTCGTTTTAGAAACAGACTCAACAACAATGCAAAGAACCATTTCCATGGTCGAGCTCCTCCTTCCTTCCCTCAAGGAATGCCAACTATTTCGCAGGGTCATCCTTCAGGATCTAGTGGGCTCCTGTCAACTGGGTTCGACTGCTCTGAGAGTCTGTTTAGCACTGAGCTGACCTGTGTGTGCTCTGGATATGTACAGGGTAGAAGGAAAGGTCCTCTAGCAGGCTGACAGTGTCGTAGTTTTAAAGCATTTTTTCTCCAGTTACAGTGTAGCATGTCTTCTTTGTCATGTGCTAAAGCTGAGCAGCGTGTAGACAGTCGTTTAAGGGAAAAAGCAGTTTGAAGATGCTGCTGTATGCAAATAAAAAAGAACACTAAACATGGCTAAAGGTTTTAAACAATGAGGTCAAAGTGTTTCCAAATGAAAGGGATTCAGAGTAATCTAAACAACCCATTTGAGGCTTTTATTTGCAGTTTTATTTTATTTTTTTTTCGCTCTGTATGTTGTCAGATAGAGGAGATATCCCCAGTATAGCCATCTAACGTAAACTGTACTGATTGTGAGTGCAGAAGCCCCACTCGAGGGGCAGCCAATCGGAACTTAGATCAGTGAGTGAACTAAGGTCAAACTAAGTTAGATCTAACGGGCTATCTCATGGCGCAGTCTAAGATACTTATTATTTTTTTAAGCATGAATCATGTTGTTGAAATCAACCTGCTAAGTCCTCTCAAACCACTTCCTTCACTTCCTTCTTCTTTTTAAACTGTTACTCATTCATTTCCACACAACCACTTTTTAAAATAAGTTGGTTTTTTTTACCATTTGCAATGCTTTCTCTTAACCAGCGTCCAGAAATAAAATGAGAAAATGGGTAATTTGGGGAAAACAGTCTTTAAAATCGAAAAGTAAAATAACTCGACATATTTTGTCATTAAATGTATTTTTATCAGTCAGTAAAGTTGATATTTATGAATGAAAATATTCCTTATATTGTCTTTCTGCATTTTTTTTCCATTTGTTGGACAAAACCCTTAGTTGTTGTTATTTGGGTCTGTTTGACCTTTCATACGTCATATTTTCCATTCAAATTAAAAAATATATAAATATATACTGTCATCTAATAATAATAAGAGCATCCTTTAGTTTCTCCTTTTATCTCTGATGCCCTTCATGTTTCAAAGGGGAAAGATGACAGCCTCTGTCGTTTGGGCTTTGTGCGTCTGTGAGATCTTTCTGTGGCGTGAAATCGAAGAGACATTGGAGTGAATCTCCATCTCATTGGCTATTCCTATATGTAAAACCAATCAATGTGGCCCTGCAGAGATACCCCGAAACATATTTCGCATGTCGGCTAATGCCCCCAGAGGGATTAGTGCTCTTGTCTCTGGGGGGTTACTATGATGCACTCATGTACCCTCGCTTGGCATCAGCACCAAGCTTGGAAGTAATCCACGACTCTCCTTTGCCAAAACTTAGCGTCTGTTGGCCGGAGGCCCTGTGAATACCATTCGTATTCACAGGACTGTTGTATATTTGTGTTGCCGGTGCCCCTCGACCCGTTTAGGTGCAGTAAATTATATTTTCAGGTCAAAAGTCGGTGTCAAGCTCGCAGTTATTCACCGCTTTGCTCTGGTACTGAGCCAGACTCACGGATCAGTTTCCTCTCATAGCCCTGGATTGTCCTGGCAGAATGCGAAAGCTGCACAAGCCGTACAACTTTTGAGAGAATATCTCCAGTTTCAGGCCTAATTATAGGTTAGGCTCCAGGACCACAGAGAGGGAGTCCAAGATGTGACAAGATAGCACAAGCTTGGTGGTAGCCTGGATCTCTCCGGATTGTGCAGGAGGCAGGAAGCGCTGCAGGCTAAGGAGTGGGTCAGAAATGCAGGAGATGTCAGGTTACCTTATAGTTTGTGTGACAGTAAAAAACAAACACACACAAAAAAAAAAAGACGACTTAAATGAATGGACAGAAATAAGGAGGAGCTGCAGGATAACAGTCATTTTACCCAAGATGTTACACAAATCAAATCATTTCCTGTGACCTCACCTAAAGTGGCTGAGAGTGTTGCAGTTGAGTCCTGCCCACGATGTATTTCATCACGATTTTGTACTGCTATAAATTACTGTGAGTGCACTCAAAGTAAACAGAGTGGCAGACGTACTGCCGCAGGAATGAAGAGACTACGACACGGTAACAAAACATTGCTATTTCAATAACCTTATCATAAGAAGCAGAAACAGGGCTTAAGCCAGACACCCTCAAATCCTAAACTTGCATTCAGTGACCTTTTTATCTGCTTTTGGCAGCAAATAGCCACTAATAACATTCTCAGTACTGTAATGATTGAGTCACGTTTCTGTAAACCTGGTGAAGTGAAACCCAAAAACGACAACTCCTAAGTGTACTGGTTCTCTATCAGCTTTATTTAGCTTTTTAGCTTCATGTTGTTGTCTGTTTTTGTGACATTTAGACAATTTTTAGAGATACTTGTACAGGAAGCGAGCATCCATTAGTATGTGTCTAGTAATTAATATAGACAGTGCAAGTAAAGAAATAAAAGAAAGATGACGTCGACTCAAATAAATGATCAAACCAGCTTTTTAAAAGGCTTTGGGCAAACTTGTAAGTCTTACTTTTCCAATGTGTCTGGGAAGCATCTCAGTAATCCAGGTCATGGTAGTCTTAAAAGTTAAAAAACAAAAAACAGCTGTCTGGACTTCTTTAAATGTACCCCCACTAGGGTTTAAATATCTGGGACTCTCCACCTTAACTTAAGCTTCTTAGATGAGAGGTGAAACATTTTCACAGACGGGAAGGCGTCCAGTTATCGTCTATCTATCTATCTTAAGATTATTACTTTTCCACAGTTCAGACGCACTTTAATGATTTATATCGAGCACAATTCTTAGAAAATGCATTCAGAGAGGGGAATGTGGCTGAATGCAGCGAAAATATAAAAGATTTACAGTCAATCATGAAGTGCAGTTTGATCATCACCTCCTAAATAATAGTGAAACTGAAATTTTCCAGGGGAAGGCCGTGATCGTGACACACCTTTCATCGTTCTCTGACTAGACAGTTAAACTGAGATATTTTTTGAGCATCTGAGGTTTGTTGGAGCTTGCAGCGTGGTTAGACGGCATTATGGCGCATCGCATCCCGTCAGAGAGGCAGCTGCCATGCTGTTGCTATTTACGTTTCAGGGTGTGGAGATTTCCTCGCAGCTCGTGAATCACAAATGAAG
>VUQR01036665.1:36560-58192 GCA_015108515.1 Hemichromis elongatus
AGAACGGGGGGGGGGGATTAGGAGGTGTGAAGGAGCTGATTGCCACTGACGGGAAAAGAGGAGGAAAAATGTGTTAACAGGGTTAAAAATGTCAAGGGCGTAGGTGAGGCCCACAGCACGTGTTTGTATTTTGTTTTGTTTTGTTTCCCAAGCAGTAATCGTGCCATTATTCCTAAGCCCGTCTACACCGCAGTGTAAAATATTTTAAAGGTGTATTAAATCCTACAGCACCAAATGCTTCAGTTTAAGAGGGTTGTTCATCAATACCAGTGAACCAGTGATTACTTCACCAGAGATTTCTGGATTTAGAAACTCCCAGTCCTGCCAGCACTACGATAAAACTCCTTCTCGAATGCCATTTCAGCTATAAAACCATCTTCCATTCAGATGAGTCCTTGCTAAAAACCCTCGCAAAGCACTGCTGAAGTTTGACCTATTTTTATCGCTTGACTGAATCACATTAGTTTTATGTTGTATTTAGTTTTTATTAGTTGAGCTGGATATCGTTTGTTTTTTTCCAAGTGAGCAGCTATGTAATGATCTCTCATGTGTCAGTTGGTCTTCCTTCCATTGCCTAATTCTTCTGTAACAGTTGCAGTGAAATGAAAAGCTTAATATTAACACAACAACAGACATTAAGTTGTTGATGCAGCAACCTCCAGGACCTCCAGTACTGAAAACTAAAGCAAAATGTGGAAATCGTGATGTGTTGTGTTAAGACTTTCTTTTATTTTAAAGTACCTTTAGGCTAAAGTTAATTAACTTTGGTGACCCCCCAAAAACCTTTCCTTAGTATTTAATTTTACTTTTAGCATTTGAAAGTGTAACAGATATACATAGCAACACACAACTCTCATAAGAGTAAAAAGTAAAGTTTATAGAGGGAAAAATACAGCCTAGCTGAGTTTATTATATTTCAATGCTTCTTGATACTTTTTTTGTTTTTTTTGATGTAGTGTAAGTAAGCGCTTTAGACTAATGCTAATAAAGCTAACATTAGCTACTGGGGTTTTTTCATGATCAGTAGTTTAACTTAAAGCTTTTAAAGAAAGACTATCCAAAAAATTTGTAAAAAATAAAGCAATTTCTCAGTGTTTAAATAACCCGTTCATCAGTTTAGTGGGCGGCTGTTTTGGCGCTACATTAGGCCTCATTAGCAACTTTATCTAGTTTAGCTAGTACTGCAGGCTAACGTTAACTATGTTTTTAAAACTGTTTTCTTTAGGCCTGAATATTTCACCTTCTAAACAAAGACACACGTGTTTTAAAAGTAAAAAACTACGTGATTAGACGGAGCCATTCACAACTTTTTAAACTATATGTCCTTTGTTGCTCTTATATATGCTTTTCGGTATAGATTTTAATAAGGGTGACTGACTGAATTGGTGTTCATGTATAGGTTTTACACCGTTGCAAAACCTGTGTCAATTGTTTTGTCTTTACAAATCTGTTTTGGGCAGTTTCTAAACTTGAATAGATGATGGAAAATGGCCCCCAGTCAGTTTTGGTCCAGAGACACATCCGTGCCTGCAATGCTTTCAAAACAGCTGCCTAAGGAGATTTTTGCAGGGTTGTGTTTATAACTTCATTCCCTGGGTCCTTTGTAAACAGCCTGGCACAGGGAGGATGTTGTTAGAAAATCTGTCTCTACTGTAATCACTTACTATCCCTGGGTCATTCAAGGACTAAGAATGGAAAACAGGAAAAACAAATAAAAGCCGGCACACATGCATGTACAGATGCCTGAGAGTTGGGTGGCAGCAGGACTGTAAGGTTGTGAGTCAGAGCATTTGTCCTCTTACCCTGGACGACAACTCTTGATTGTTTGTGTTCCTGCTGTTTTCGGACAGGTGGTGACCCCAACCAGAGTGGGACAGACCTACACTTACAGCCAAGGACAGCACAACCAGCAGGACCTCTATGACGTCCCACCCATCAGATCACAAGGGGTAGGTTCTTCAAGTTCCCGCTGCATGTGCACTTTAACACCAGGATCCTTTTTTTTTTAACTAACCAAAGAAGCTTTGGTATAATCTGGCAGACAGTGAATCTAATAATAAAGTGCACTTTGTGACTTATAATAAAGAGATTTGGTTAAAATTAACCAATATAGGTTCTTTAAACTCCTTAAAATTATTGTTTTTTTAAAAAAAAAAATTTAAAAAGCCATTAAAAGCAGTAATTTCCAGTAATCATGTTAGCATATGTACTAGTAATAGCTGTGAGGCATAAATTAGGTTAAAAGCTGTACTAAAAACACATCTGAAAGTGTTTTTTCCCTCTCTTTTTTCTAATCTTTCGTCTGTACGATATCAGAGAGAGGGAATGTCCCTAATATGGTTATCTCAGGTAGAGAAACCACATGCACCTTCTGTTTGCAAGTGTATGGAAGGGTGGGCGGAGCTAAAGCTGCTGGTTTCAAAGGGAGGTTGAAGTGAGAGACTGAACTAGTTTAAGTAAGGTTTAAGTTATGAACAAGGATTATTTTTAACTGTGTCTCGTGCAAAGCTACACCAGGGAACTCCAAGCATAAAAATAAGCTTGATAGATATCTTTTACACTATAGCATGCATCTGAGAATGTACAAAAATAATCTCTTGTTTACCAACATACTGGTATCAATTGAATCTGTTTGCATGATTTCACCTCATATGCAAGCATCTTCATTTTAAAAAAACAAGCCATCCAAGTAAACTTTGCAGCACACAGTGCTCAGGCAAATGCATTTCTTTTCTCAAAACAAGAAAGCCAATTCTCTGTTCTGCAGCGTGCTATTCTGCCTACCACATTTCCTGTTCTGTGCAGAGATGATTTTTTTCTGAGAAAGGATTCTTCACAGTTCATTTTCTCTCATGCTGATAAAACCTGCAGTGCGGCAGTAATGTTTGCACATTTTGAGAACTGTACTGTATCGTTTTAAAACACTCAAATAGTTATTTTTAAACTTACAGACGAGGTTGCAGTGTGAAAACAACTTGAGTTGCTTACAGAGACGGAGGTACAGGAACTCATCACTTGAATGTGCAGTTAACCTCAAATTTACATTGCTTTGTAGTGAGTTTCAGCTTTGGTCTCTGTTCTCACCGTTTTCTTAAACTCTTACCGCTCTTATAAGTTTTGTTCTTAGCCAAAACAGCCTTCTGTTTTTAGCCAGAAAACCCACTGAAAACTACTACAAAACAGCTGTCAGAGAGGTGGAAACTAGCACAGTATGGAAGTGGAGCATTTAGCAGCTGAAGAACAGCTGGTGGAGACCAAAAATGGAGCAAAAAGAGTAAATACTGGGCAAAAAAATATCCAATGAATGACCGTGTTGCTCTATGACTATTCACTCAAACGGACTTTACCTACCCTTTTTCCTGTCATATATAAAATCTTTGTTGTGATGCTGGATGCTAATACTAAATGCAGCTGGAGATTCAAATAATGAGGTCGGCATATGTACAAGTCAGATAAGAATTGTTTGTTTTGTTTGTTTTGTTTTTTTACTCTCTGTCCCTGTCAGCTCTGTGCGATGTCAGTGAGAACAGTTGTAACTAATATGACCACCTCAGGCCAGCCAATCAGAAGCAAGTTGACCTTACAGCCAACTTTGTGTCGAAGAAGGCTCGCTTCAGATAGAAGCGCTGCACCAAGGCACCTGTGCAAAGAATAGAAATATGAAGCTTTGAACTTAGCAGTGCCTTATTGTCACCTTTACTAAGCACTAAATTTGATTTTATTTACTTTGTGTCACATTTACTCCTTTATACATGTTCATATATATTTCTTTAAATACTTTCTAACCATTACAATCACATTTCACTGAGTAATACCCCCAACCCTCCCTCAGCCTAGTACTGCTGAAGTTTCTTACTGTTAAAAGGAAGTTTTTCCTTCCCACTGTTGCCAAGTGCTTGCTCAAAGGAGGTCATTTGATTGTTTGGGTTCTCTCTATATTATTGTAGGGTCTTTACAATATAAATGTATCCTTAATGCAACTGCTGTTGTGGTTTGGCACCATATAAAATTGAATTGAATTGAATGACTTTAAGGGCAATTTGGGATGTAGTATTTTGCTTAGGGACAATTCGGCGTGTGGGCTAGAGAAGTCTGCGATTGAACTGCGACCTTCCAATTACTAGACATAAAACTAAACAGAAACTAATAGTGTTGTACAAAATCAGATCAAGTCAACTACAGTCAAATAAGTTGGAGACCAAACTTTGTGTCATTGTTTTTGCTAAACGCGTGGTGATCATTTCACTTCTCCTCTTTCAGGTTTACGATATTCCACCTGTTCAGCAAGGTGGAGCCAGAAACCAAGGAGTCTATGATGTTCCCCCATCACAAATGGACCCTAGGTCACAGGGCATCTATGACATCCCTCCAACCTCTCAAGGGGTAAGAGAAACTTCCAGCAGCCACAATGAAAGGGCACATCAGTCAGCCACTCCATTTGTTTAAGCCACACGAACCTGAATTAAGGAGGCTTCATATGTCCGGAAAATTTTATTTTTATGTTTATTGATACAGCTCCTAGAATTTCTCTTAATTGACTATATTAAATGAATAATACGTCAAATATCATATTTATTGCATTCCTGTGGCCGGTTTAAATGAAAGCTTCGCCTGCCAGGAGAGTTTAACCAAAACGGCTCCGTGTTTAAACTCGCCAGCAGGGGAAGAAAAAAACGTCAAGGACATAACTCTTCTTTTGCCAGACCCTCTAAGATTTCACCAGAGCCGACCAGGCAGCGCGCCACCAGTTTGTTTGTAATAACCTGAAATATGCTGGGACCTGTTATTTGCGTCGTTCCTAATTACAGTTTGGGCAGGCCTGTCTAGCTGTAAAGAGTGCGTTTGGAGGCTGATGGAAATCAGTTTTATTCCCCCCGCTGCGCTCCCATCGTGCTCCATGCCATGTACGTCAGCGCACACTCTGCTCTGTTGAGCCCGAGGGAGGGGGAAAGCTTCGATGCATGAGAGGAAGGAATCAAGAGGCTGAAAGTTTGAGGTTTCAAATATAGTATCTCCCCAAGCCAGAAGGCCTTTCACTTCCTCAATCTCTAACTGCAGGACTGCTGTGCAAACACACTGCATCCAGCAAAACCCACTGAGGTACATTTACAGTCCAATTTCTGTGTTTAGCACGTTTTCTGAGTGTCATAAATTCGAGTCTCCCAGGTGGAGGGGATTAAAAGAAAACGATCTCCTCTGCAGGAATCCAGGTTTCTAATTGCTAATCTTATGATGGTTGTAAATTAAAACATGTCACTTTTCTGGTGAATTCTTAACGAGCTGCGTTTTAGGAAGGGGAGCCTTCTTTGTCGATGACTTTCCAATCCCCAAACACTCATCGGCCTAAATACGGGGCCGAGCGAACATTTTGGTGCTGTGCCTTTAAACGGGACCTCAGAAGAGGGCAAAACTGAACATTCAAATGTCATAAACCGTTTTAGGAAACCATACCGCAGCAGTGATAGTTCCTCACTTTGTAATGAGACTACATGCAAAGAGTCAGTCAGTTTATGTGTATGACTGTAGATGCAAATGCTCGCTCAATCCCTGTGTGCTGCACTCTTTCACATTAAGTGGCCTAAATCCTTCCAACCCTTTAGTTTAGAAGAATTTGTTATATCCACATCTGGATGCACACCCCAGCTCCAAGGATGCCTCAGAGGCCCCTTATTTTTAGAGCCCACGGTCAACGTTTCATAAAGCTCGATCGATCTTAGTGCGATATAAGTGTTTACATTTTTAAGTTGAGAAAGCATGACAGCACCTCTCAGGTGCGGATGGCGCGACGTGACTGCTGAAGGAGCACAGAGGAGATGTTTGTGTGCAGGAGGCGGAAAAAAATGAGTCATATCGCAGGTGTTTCCACATCTGTTTAGGAGGGTACCAGAGAGAGAGTGGGATGCATAGTTTTAATAGTGCAAGTAAATGAATGTATGGGAAGTACGCACTAAAATATGAAATGCTCTGTAGAGGTACAGCACAGTAATTTGGATGATGATTTCACAAGAAGGAAGAAAAATAGTCCCGTGAGGCCGGTGGTTAGGTAGAAGCATCACTGTATAATAACAGTATACATGTTAACAGTAATATTACTGTAAGTCTGCAGAAAAGCCTGATTACTGTCCTCACCCACAGGTCTACTCAGTGCCTCCCTGCGGGAAAAACTCTGTCCAGCAGGAGGGGAACTACGACTTTCCGCAGCCCCTCAAGAGCAAACAGGAAGGCATCTACGACGTCCCCCCACCTGTCCTTGCCAAGCCCTCCCAGAGCTCGCAGTCACATTACGACTTCCCACCAAATGTGGAGCCTACGGCTCATCAGCTGCACCCAAACACCAACGGCAATGAAGGCATTTACGATGTGCCACCACCCGCCTTTCATTCAGGGGCGGGGTCTCGCAACGATGTGTACGACATCCCGCGGGGCATGCAGACCTCCCAGCACAGAAGCTCACCCGCCGACAGAGACGGCAGCAAAGGCATCTACGACATCCCCGCTCATGATGCTCGGGCTGTAGTGGACGTGACGGACGGCGTGAACCGCCTGTCGTTCTCCAGCACGGGCAGCACGCGCAGTAGCATGTCCACCTCCTCGTCCTCCACTGGCTCAAGCTCTGAGGGCCGCATTGCTCTCGATGTGGACACCGCCATCCAGAAGCTGTACCGCCTTCAGCAAGCAGTGGAGAGCTCAGTCGGGAATTTGCATTCAATGGCAGCTTCCCCTCACTGGAGGACTTTTCCTTTCATGGAACGCCACGCTAACGACGTCCGCACAGTGCTGGACAGAGTCCGGGCCGCTCTGGGAGACTTCATTGTTTTTGGCAGAGGTGCTGTAGTGAACGCTACGTCTCTGTCAGACAACAGTTTGCACAGTAAGCTCCGAAGGCAGCTGGGCCGCCTAGAGGACTCGCAGCAGATCCTTCTGCAGATCTACCAAGCCCTGGAAAACTGCAGCTGGGCGCTGAACGCCCTGGCCTCGTCCGGAAGGCACCACAACAAGACCGATGACCTGGACCGCTTCGTCATGGTCTCCAGGACTGTTCCAGACGACGTCAAGCAGCTGGCCTCCACGATAGGCAGCAGCGCCGAGCTGCTGTTCAGGCGAACGCAGGTGGATGGGTCTTTCTCCGTCGGCAGCACGCCCGACGAGAATGTGATCCACCCGCTCACCTCCCCCTCGTCGGACAATGACAACTACGGGGGCCAGACCAAACCTTTCCCCGTGCCCTCAACCCCAGACAAGGATAACATGAACAACAGCGAGAAGTGCGTGAAAAGCTGGATGGAGGACTACGATTATGTGCATTTGCAGGTAAAAAATTTAATTCACAAGTAGTCGTAAACATGATTATAGAGTTTTTGATGCTGGGTATTTTTTGGTCCCCGTGTTTACTTTGGGGTCTGAAATGTTCAAATACCACACCGGAAGTCTTTTAATATGTAAACAAACTCAGATTTAACGCCTACAGAGTGTTTAATCCTCACTCTGTTGTTTTTGTTTGCAGTTAGTCTTGTACAGTCACTCATGGCCTGCTATGGTTGTAGCTTTATTTACTTTAAGTGACTTATCAAAGATCAGACCTGCGTGAGTCTGGTTCTCACCCGTGTTTTTGTCTCCCTTCAGGGCAAAGAAGACTTTGAACGGCAGCAGAAGGAGCTGTTGGAGAAAGAAAACATAATCAAGCAGAGTCAAGTTCAGCTGGGTCAGGAACAGGTGAGGCTTTGTGTTTGTTTGGGCGTCGCAGGTGGAGCGCACACTGTGCGGGGGAGTCAAATACCTCGCAGTCCTAAACAAAACAGATGATAACACTGTGCGATTAGGGGCCCTTCGAGGTTCTTACGAAGGTCTCTGCAGACCTCGGCGCTCAGATCTGATCCTAACATCATTCTCTCGATGGAGGCCAGCGTCAGATTACAAGGTGGAGCGGTCACGGCCCCGAACTGACCCACATGTGCAAAAATATATAAAACAAATGCTGCTGTACAAATGTAAACATGGAGTCTAGAGTTTCAGGTTGGTGTGCAGTAGAATACGGTGAATTTGTGGGTGGAAAAACCTAAAGGACGAGGATAGAGAGGGAAATGTTTTTATTTTATTTATCTCGTGGTGCTATTTTCATACGAAGGTGTCTGCGGATGTGGAGTTGCAGCCAGCAGTGGTGGGATTGTTGGTGTGAAAGTGATTTCTTCCACATTTTCAGGGTGAAATGTGAAGGGGTGGCTGTTTCATTTTGGTCATTTAATTTCTGTTTTTTTGTAAGTAACTGCGATTTCCATTAGTTTTCTCAGAGACTCAGTTTGATACTTTTAAGACAGCAAAAAATGAACTTTGCTGTTAAAAAGGAGAAAAGCCATAAAAGGGTTTGCAAAAAGCAAAGTGTTTTTATGTGAAATAAGTGTCGTGCAAGGTCAAAATCCTTGATTTTCTGCTTAAATTTACATATTTATAAAAACACAAATTGGGCTTGTGACCCTGAACTGGAGGATAAGTGGTTAAGAAAATGGATAAGCCAAATGGGAACCATGTTTGCTTTTAAACTTTTAGGACAGGGTTATAAATTAATCAGTGTGCAATCAAAGCTTAGATATGCGTCTTTCCTGCTAACACTTGTTTGTACTTCCCTCTGTCGGGTTAATAAAGGGAAATCTGTTGATTTTGGGGGGGGGCTTTAAGCATCCCACCTTCCACCCGCTTTTGTAATTTTTGGGTTGAACACGATGTTTTGTTTTGTTTTTTAATGTTTACTTCAAATAATGTCCATTATAGATAATTATGTGTATTTAAAGCTAAACTTTTGCCCTTTGACCTGACATCTGTACTGCTTTTGCAGATTAATCAGTTCAAGAAGCTGGAGCAGGAAGTGAGCAAACCCGTGGAGAACGACATCACGCAGTGGATTTCACACCAACACTCGGCGCCGCCCTCCGACTCCTCCTCCTCCACCACCTCCACGTCCCTCTCCCCATCCGCCCACCTGTGCGCTCGGGACCGCCAGCTGCTCAGCTTCTACTCGGAGCAGTGCGAGCAGCACTTCGTCACGCTCCTCAGCGCTGTGGACGCCTTCTTCGGCTGCGTCAGCGCCGGCCAGCCCCCCCGCATCTTCGTGGCGCACAGCAAGTTCGTCATCCTCAGCGCCCACAAACTGGTCTTCATCGGGGACACGCTGTCCCGGCAGGCCACGGTGCCTGAGGTGGCCAACAGGGTGATGAACTCGAGCAACGTGCTGTGTGATCTGTTAAAGACGGTGGTGTGTGCGACGAAAACGGCAGCCCTGAACTACCCGAACACAGCCGCCATCCAGGAGATGGTGGACAGAGTCACCGACTTGTCGCACCACGCTCAGCAGTTCAAAGAACAGTTGCTGCAGATGGCTAATTTGTGATTTTCACCCTCATGGCTCCTGCACATCACTCCGTTTGTACATCTGCTATAAATATATAGATATATATATTTGCAGTATATGTATGTCGCTCTCCATTTTTAAGCCGTTTTAGACGTTGTAAATAGTCCGTGTTCTGTAAATATTTGCTCTATTTTTATGTACATTGTTCTATATTATGATATGGATATATATATATATGTAGATTCAGTACTGGTGTCTCTGTAGGATCATGTGGACATTTTTCATAACATTCCCATTACATATTATGAAGCACCTTATGAGATGTCCTGTCCTTTCATTTATAACTGTAGAGTGTCGTTTCTGTGTCTTTCTGCTGGATGTGACAGTTAAAGTTCCTTGTAAATCAAGTCAGTGTCCGAGTGTGTATGTGTGTGTTTGTGTGTGTGGAGCTCTCCACAAAGTAAAGGACTGTTCTTCACCACAAGGGTTTGTCATCCTTATGTTTGAGATGGGGAAGATTTAATATGAGCCAGAAACATCCACGAAGCGAAGCAGTCAGAGGGGGTTTGGATGGTAAATAGTGACATTTTCTTTAAAAAAAAAAAAATTTCATGTCAAATATGATAATTTTGCAAAGATCATAGGATTTATATGCGAGTATAAAAAAAAAAAATGCTTTTAGGGGAAGGAGTTTATTGTGTTCATGTATTCATTAATACAATATTGATCAACCACTGGCTCCAGTTTTATGCCAAAAAAAAAATATTACTAAACAATACATCTTATGGTCTCCATCGGCTGATGGTAATAGATGGTATGCATACATTTAAAATTCCAGGGAGAAAACACGTCTCTTGCATCTTTGGGGTGGTGTAAAAAAAACACGGCAAATCAAACATGCGGCGCGACCTACTGTGGCGACCGCTTGTGAATAAGAAAGCAGCTTAAAGGCGGCTTTTTCATTTCAAAGGTCGGCAGTGAAATTTACAACATAAATCCTGTTTGCCGAGTTCCTCCTGGGCTTTCAGCCACATCTCACTGTCTTCCTCAGCTGATGTTTAAGTCAAAGTCTTACAAAGGGATACTAGATATTAATAAACTATCCAGTCACATTGCCCCATAGACATTCATGCTCAGAAATAGTTTTACCTGGTCCTTATAAACTGACCGTGGATCTGTTTGCCTTTTCCTTACTCTTTCTCACATATGCACTGCTACATTTCTGGATGTTCATATTAAACATGGTCAGAATTTGTACGATCCCTGTGAGCCAAAAGCTCCGCCTTCTCACTGATCTAAAAACTCAGTTTCAGACAGTTTTTTTTATACTAACTCTATAAGACGTCTGAAAGAGGGGATATCCCAAACATGGTCATCTAAAGCACACAAGCACCACCCACCTGCTGTTTAGACCTCCTGTTTGTGAGGGGCAACTAGTAGAACATTTGCGTTTAAAGGGGGAGGAGCTAAAGGAGAAAAGCTACTCTAGTATAGCCCAGTACTAGAAAATAAGCTGGAAAAACAAAATATCCACAATAACTGTCAACTACAGTATATGTAGAATTTTTCCAAGGCTTTCGGTTTTGTTTGATGGTCTATATCTGCAGCACTAAAGGTCATGACCTTGTCTAAAGGTGGACAAAAGTGCCAAAACAACTGCCGTTGCACTTTGGTGTCATACACCTCTTGATTTTTGTAATCCAGCATAGCAGAACTGAGTGTCTGGTACCAATACAGTACAGGAGCTCAGGCATTCCCAGGAGATACGGAGGAAAACTGATTTCTTTGCTTCTGGCTTCAACAACTTTTACTCCTCATTGAGTGCTGATGCAGAGGTTTTGTCTGAGTGGCGACACTTTTCTGCCGTTCTGCAGCAAGTGTCACAGGTGGTGTGTAAAAACCCTAAACGAGGCATTATTGTTATTATTTTATTTATTATGTCAAACTACTGTTTCAAACTGCCTCTCGCAGTCTTCATCAGAGTGATGGGGAGCAAACACTAACAGAACGATCTTCAGGTATAATTTTTTGCAGACTAATCGTTCCAGGATCTAGACTTAAGAGGTTAGATGAAGGGTTGATTCATCTGTAGCGTGACTCAGCATTTAACTGATTTAAAAAAAACTCACATTAAGTTATTGTTCTGGTTACTTTTTCATCCGATCACATGCTTGTCTCGTCGTTAAGTCATATCTGATCACATTAAACATGGAGCAGAAAGGATTTCATTTAGCGCGACTGGGCAGGTGGAGAAGGAGCCAAACTATTCTTCACTTTGCTTGTAGCGCATTAGATGTGACACAAAGAGTAATGAGGGCGAGTAGAGGACGAGACGCTGCTACAGATGTTGTGCGGGCCATGAGAATTGTCTCTCTGAGCCCGCAGCTAATCTGCAGCACATTTTCTCTGCTTCAAGGTGCAGTGAATTGATCAGATAAACGGCAGAGCTGAAAACAGCCTCCGTTTTCAGCTCATCTTCTCTTTGCTGTGTTTCATTACAGTCTGAGTGGCTATAACCGCTCCCTGTGGGGTAGCTGCTCTATAGATAGATGGATAGATGGGACTGCGTTAAGACGAGATGTCCATGAGCACAGCGAGACTCCCGCCTCCCCCTTCAGCTTCCAATCTCAGAATCTCATTAAAAAAATCCTCGCAGCTCTCACAGTCTGGCACTCAGAGGCAATCTCCCTGTTTTTTATTATTCACTGCATTCCTCTCTGCACTCTCCAGGGAGAGGAGAATGACTTTTAAAAAGGTTCCCGTTTTGCAGGCAGGGTGTAATGAGTCTGTCCAGAGCAGAGATGTGCTCTCTGTTAATCTGCCCAACAAAGGCAGAGAAGAGAGAAAAAGGGGCTTAAAGTTTTTAGGCTGGCTGGAAAAAGAGAAGCTCTTTTAATCTATTTGAATTTGGAAAAATAAATCCAAGCTGAAAAGGTCAAAAATATTTCACCCGAAGCACAGCGGTGGTTGTCCTTAGATTCAAAAATATATGACTGTGCGAATCTGAATGTTTGATCATAAATAGTGTAGAAAACTTGATTTTCAAGCTCATGTGCACCCCTGAGCTTCATAACAGTTGGCATTACTTGATAAATTGTTCTGCACAAGTGTTTACACTGTGATGAATCAGTACAAAAAGAACGAAATGCAAGACGAGCCTAGTAAAATCTAAAAATATCTGACACACCAAGGTTCAAATGCAAAGTAAAACACAAAATGAGGCAATTATAATTCAGGCCTGAATCCACACACCGAGACAAACGTCTAAAATAGAAACAAAAGGAAAACACAGACGCCATCAAATCAAACCTGGGAAGAAAACCAAGGAATGGATGGAAGCCTACAGGCAAGAGTAACAAGATTATTTGACTGGGAACAAGGGGAGCTAATTAATTTTACACTTTTTGTTTTTACTACTTTGGTAATACTACAAAAATTTTAAAACAACAATAAACAAGAGAAAGCGAAGTCAGAAACTTGTGCTCTATGTCGTGCTCCCTAAACTGTTCCCGAGCAGATTTTGGACTGGGACAAAAAATCAGCCCGAGCATTTTGACTAGAGACCGGCCCACCAGGTATTATAGGAAAAGCCATAAAGCCTTTGAATGAAAACAAACGCTGTTCTGACAGTGATGTACACTGTCTAGTTGGTATATATGTATCAATCTAATAAACATAAACCCACGCCATCCTCCCTATTCAGGTATTCTAAACAGTATTTAGTGGAAATAGTAAACAATCTAACCAATTCCCAGCAAAAAAAATAAGTAACCACCCCCCACACTCCGCCTCATGATACTTAGTCAACGTAATCGACTTTAATTTAATGCATGTGTAAAACAAATGCACAGAATACAATAATTAAATAGATTCAACATATTTCTTCAACAGAATTGCAGACTGCACAGATGGCACCTTCTCAAAAGAAAAAGTACTATAGCTTACTAGGGTATATATTAGACTTAATATTTACTACATACAATAATGGAATTCTATACATTTTAGATCAGATAAAAAAAAACTTTGGATTCAGGATTCAGATAATTATATTTTTAAGCTAGACATTTAAAAATGAGAATAAGAAAGAACAGTATTTCTTTGTGCCCCCTTTCCCCATTAATGCCCTACCTGGCCCCCATGGCAAAACTTTGCTAGCTCTGCCCCTGCACAGTTACCAGCTGTCAGCTACGTAGAAAAGGATCGTGGTGTTATTTTTCTCACAGAAACAGATTATAACTTCCCTTCAACTCATGCATGTCATCTAATATTAAATAAATTCTAACAACAGCTTATCAAGCTTAAACGTGCTGCTGTTGTTTAGCGCGATTGTCCGATTGTTTCCTCTTTCTGGCACAAAGTGGGCGATAAACAAACAAGAGAAACGGGACTTGCGACAGAAAAGCCGATCAGCTGATCATTGATCAGTTTCGTGATTGACGTGTCAAAGGGAGAGAGAGAGTGGGAGAGAATTAGAGAAGCAGAGGCAGCAGCGCAGCGTAAAAACGCAGAATAACTCCAGCTAATGTGAGGCGAAATCAGCTAATTTTTTTAACAAAATTTTTTTATAAAATTTGGCGATTTTATAAGTGTTGTCTTTATGTCCTGGTCACCACTGAAATTCAGGGTTAATTTAGAAAAATGCTTAAAAAATAAACCTGCCCAAATAAGTGCTCAGAGGTGCTTCAAAGAAAGCTGGCAAGTGTTAAGTTTACCATTAACATCCCCACGTTTCCCAGCATACCTTTGGACTATAACACCAGATTAATTATTCACTTAACCTAAGCTTTTAATGTTTTAGCAGATTGGTGTTTATTGTATTAAAAACATTAAATAAATTTTCATATATTTAAAAAAAAAACACTCTATCTCGTTAAACAAACGCATAACAACTCGTTTAGCTTCCACAGCTTTCTTTGTTTAGTAGTTTTGCCTTTGACTTGCTGCTCCAAACAAGTGAGAGAAATAGCTTCTGGATGTTAATGCTTCAGACCCAGGGAGAGCTCAGTGAATCAATGAGTTATTTTGGTCTTGGCAGCTTTAATTCATCCACTCAGTCCAGAACACACAGTCCTGGACTGAGCAGCAGCAGGGGGAGCTTCTGTGACCGGAGGCAGCGGGCCAGACATCTTATAAATGACTGTCTCTGGTTCACTGCAGTTGCACAACTATGCAAGGTGCTGCAGAGACGAGCGAGTTGAAGCTGCACTTCCATCAGCTCCCTGAGGCAGACGTCTTCACGCTCCCGGATGAGATACCGTCTGGTCGAGCTAAGAAACAGCAAACAGGTGTTTGGGCCGCCGAGATGGAAATGTGCAGCAGAACTGAAGCGCAATCAAACTGTCAATCGCGAGCAAACAGGGTGAAAGGTCATCAGAGAGGGAGCGTGCAGTGGAGCGAAGGAGCAGAGAGCGAAGCCCGGATCTGGCGTTATAACATACAGAAGAGAGCTGCAGAGTTGGTGTCATTTCCTCGGCTTACCACAATCATTTCCTGTGAAGTATTTGCAGGCTCTGAAATTACAGCTTCTTAGCTCAGCGGAGCCCTTTTGTGCCCCAGCTGCAGGCAGAGACGTCGTCAGGCAGATCTGAGGGAGATGTGGCATCAGCATTACCAACACAGTAAAGCGCGAATGTTTGCCTCAAAGCCGGTTTAGTGTGAGGGCGGTTTCTTAACTTTACCTGCGTCCAGCGCAGATTCTCAACACGTGACTCATGCCGTATCCCAATGTGTCATTTAGCCAATTTATTCTAAATAATCCAGATCATTTCCTCTTTATTAGACCTTTTGTGATCTTTGCTGTGGCAGATGAAGCATTCTAAAATTTCCCACTGTGAGAAATAGGTAACAGGTAGAAAAAAAATTCAGTCTTTAGCCACACTGACCTCAGCGCTGTATTTCTGAAGTGCATTTCACCTGCAGCTGTGCCGGCTTCTTGGAACCAGAAGTGACTATATTTGGATGGAAAGCTGAAGCTATTTCATTAGCAACTGAAGATGTGAACAGTTTCCAGGCTGGCCACCAGCGACCAGCAGGGGGCGGCCCTCAGCTCCTTTACTCTGTGACCCCAGAATATACTTTCCTGCTAACCCCGATTGTGTTAAGCAGACCGCCTGGAATTATTTTCTTTTAGCTGTAAATGTGTCAAAAATCAGCTGAGAGCAAGAGATTTGGTCTCTTTGTTCTACTTCTTTCAACACTGTAATAATAACTGTAATAAACAATACTGTATACTATAAGAGTGTAATCAGCGATTAGGAACAGAAAAAACAAAACTGACATTTTTCAGTTTTTACCGAATACGAATAAAAAAGTAGTTCCTATCAAGATGAAGGCGAAGGGCTACACTGAACTATTGACACTTGTGCTCGCCTTTATTTTTCCTGAGTGGATGATAAACCCGCTCAGGAAAAACAGTCCCTAAATGCCCTGCTAGTGTTGTAAGGGGGCTGGGCAGTGTATGTTTGCTGATGGGTGACGGGTCATGTATGGAATTTAAA
The DNA here is from genome assembly GCA_015108515.1 of Hemichromis elongatus. NCBI lineage: Eukaryota > Metazoa > Chordata > Actinopteri > Cichliformes > Cichlidae > Hemichromis > Hemichromis elongatus. Next base: position 52,401 of record VUQR01036665.1, read on the forward strand.
AACAACAACAACATGGCATAAAACACTAAAAACACAGCAAAAATAAAAGAATAAAAAAATGTCCGATAAAATGTCAGTTTTCTGTGTAACGCCGTCGTACTCTCTCTCTACATTCGTCTTCCCGGGCCTGCTGTGACGTGGTTCTTGGGGTTACCGTAATGTCTCGAATATCACTGAAAAGCGTAGAGCCACTGCTTCCAGGAACCTTTGGATTTTTTTAGATTGCGCAAACCGTTTAAGAGTTATCGTAGTTTAAAGAAACCTTACGAAAACCTGTCGCCGGTGTTGTGCCAAAAAGTGATCGCCTGCCAAAAACTGATTTCTAATGTTTCCGTGTGTTTTTATGTGTAATATCTTTACGTATGTTGGTAAACTTTGATAAACAGGAATTACAAAGGGGTTATATATAAAATGTAAAAATTACCTGTTTCTCAAGTATCTTTATAACTCCGTGTTATTGTACCTACATTATAACCGATCCAGTCCCTTTTGTCCACTTAAAATATGCTTACAGAACTATTGTTGTATTTGTTCAAATTTCTGCTGTCCTCTTGGCCAGATTACTCTTTAAAAAATACATTTTTAATATCAGTGAGATTTTTTTTTAAACTGGATAATAAAAGAATATATAAAGTTACTGTCAAAAACTGATTGCGACTTCTACATTGTTACAGGAATGTTGTTTGTGGTTCAAAAACACTTGATGTCATTCATGAGGGATATATTTGGCATATGTTTCACATATTATAGACCAACAAGTTATTTATCGCAGTTTAGATACGAGCAATCGGTTTTTGGCAAATACTGGAAATCAGTTTTTGGCAGGCGATTGCTTTTTGGCACAACACCCGGCGACGGCTTAGGGGTTAAAGGGCAGAGGGGGTGTCAAACATAAGACTCGGGGTAATTTTCCTACTTGTCCAGAAAACGATGCAACAAAGTAATTAAATTTATACATTTCTTTTATTTTATACACAAACCTCTCCGAATTTAACCTCAAAAAGTCGTACAGACAGATTTTTTTAAATTCACTGCAGAAGCATTCCTTTATTACGTAAAAAACCTGATTCAGACAGTTGTAATTGGACTGTTTTGTCTTATATCTTGTCTTAAATCTCCCGTTTGTTAAATGTGTGGTTAAACTTCTTCCCTCTGACAGAAGTTGAAGTTTAACTGGTCCAGCCACATACGATCAAAGCTGACTTGCCAGCCACAATCACCTTTCATTGAATCTCCATATCTGATCGTTATTAATAAATTATCTTTAAATCACTAAAATGTAGCTGCACATCTTTTAACTCATTCCAGGAAGAGATCCCTCAAATTTTGAAAGTTCTTTACTGGCTTTCTGCAATTATTTTTTTTTATTGTTTTTTTTTTTTAATTTAATAGTGTTGGTGACAGTATTTTTAACAGTACTCTAGTCTATTGGCTTTGACTGTATGCTACAAATAGAGACCCTCTGGCCCTTGGTTAGCTTTGGAGTCAGTTTTAAAATAATTGTTTTTTTTAACATTTCAGCGATCTTTGAATTGACCAGTACCTCTCAGGGCTTTTACTGGTCTTCCATTCAGTCATGTCTGGGTGAAAAACACCAGTGATGGTGAAAACTCATGGCTGAGCTCATTAACCAATAGGTGGCATCACAGCAGCCATGGTCGTCCTTTATACTAGCTTGGTTAGCGTGCTGCATAAACTGTATGGCTGCAGCAGGAACCTGCTTTGAGGAGAAGCTGTTGCCAAAATTAACAGCACAGCAAGCAAAATATTTCTCAGATAATTCAACTTAAAAAGCTTTCAGCCCCTGTTTGCAGTAAAAGTCATTGTGTGAGCATCCAGGGATAAGCTAATGACCCCTGTGGCTGAAACAGATTAAGCATCATCATAGAATAAAATGGTCTTTTGGAGCTTGAAAGACTATAGATTACACATGCAGTGCATTATTTCACTGCATTGAGGTCCAGGACAGTAATTTATAGCAGCAATTTAAAATCCTCCAGCAGAGTGTAAAACACTTTAGAGAGACTGGTTAACGGAGGAGTCCACTGGAGGCAGGACATGTGTCTCTTTTCTATGCTTTACCATCTGTTCTTAAAAACAAACCAGCTGTGCAGTTTGTTGCAGGCTCTGCAGCAAATCTGAATCCCTCTATAGAGTTTTAACACATCTTCAAACAGACTTCAAGTGAGTGTCATATTTTCAGATAAATGTGTAAGCCATCAACATTTAATTTAATAAATCCAGGTTTTAAGGTTTAATTTGAATCAAAAAGACAAATGTCATCAACAAAAAACGAAGTGAGGTACAAATGTACAACATTTCCTGCAGGACATAATTAAGTGAGTATAGAAATACTTGAGTAAAGTAGAATCTAAGCTGGGGTGCTTCTGCTGTTGGGTTGTTTTCTATCAGTGCAACACTGCCACCTTGTGTTTAAACTGTGGGAGGACATCAAGGGAGCAGAAAGATACTGCAAAAAAAAGGGAAATTTAAGTTGACATGGGATAATATTTAATTGGACCTCCTCCAGCTTTGATGACACCATGCATTTGCTTTGGCTTCACTTCAGTCTCGCCAGAGTTGGATTAATTTCTCACCAAGGTTTTGCACTGATGAAGCACATCCCAAAGATTCTCAATGGGGTCAAAATATGGACTTGATGATGAGCGATCCAAGTGTGAAAATGATGCCCTTTGCTCCCCGAATCACTCTTTCACAGTTTGATCCTGATTAATTGTTTTGGAACACCCCCTCTTCCTGTTAAAATTGAGTTTTTCCTCCCTGCTGTCACCAACTGCTGCTCACAGGGGATTGTTTTCTCTTTAATATTGTAGGCTCTTTAGCTTACTGAGAATATATGACTAAGAAAAAAAATATATAATTACTGCAACATGAAGACAAAAACTACTATTTTTTTTTAATATATTTGAGAAAATAGTGTTTTAAATTTTACAGCTATTTCTACTAATCCTATCTGATTTAACACGTTACGCCATAAACATGTCATTTGACATCCTCTGCACCCTTAATGATGAGTTTTAACACCTCAGTATATATAAATAAAGACAGTGTAATGAATAGGTTCCAGATTTTTCCAAGGCTAGTAAGGTTGATCATCCACATTATCTTCTGGAGCAGGGGTGGCCAACTCCAGGCCTCGAGAGCCGGTGTCCTGCAGGTTTTAGATGTGTCCTTGATCCATCACAGCTGATTTAAATGGCTAAATTACCTGCTCAACATTTCTTGATGTTCTCCAGAGGCCTAATAAACTAATCATGTTATTCAGGATGTGTTGACCCAGGGCGATATCTAAAACCTGCAGGACACCGGCTCTTGAGGCCTGGAGTTGGCCACCCCTGTTCTGGTGCATGACATGAACCACTCTGCTCAGAAAAGAGAAATGAGTTTACGCCGACTCCACGAGGTAAGGAATTAATGATTATGAATCTTTTTTAAAAAACTGCATTGCCCATCTATGTGTGCCTCCATAATCAGATATTTTGTGTAGTTTTTGTGTGTTGATTTGCCTGACAACTTTCTGTCAAAGCTCATGAGAAGTTTGAAATCTAAAGAAGCAACATTTCCCAAAAAAAAAGGCAAACAGGGAAGAGCTTAACATATATTTATGGCGTTATTTATTTGAAGCCACACAGAAGAAGAAAAAAAATGACTGCTTGTAAAAATGTGCAAGGATTACATGTAGGAGAACTGTGTTACATAAATATCAACCAGGCCCTGGTCAGCTTTGATCTGCCCTGAAGTGGACATGAAGCTACTTAATATGAAAAGGAGGCCATCGATTACGAGTGGATGCCCTCTAGACAGGCACTAATACAGACAGAGGCACAGGGATCTGGGTGGGGGGGGGTTCAGACATCACTCAGGCAGGTTTTCTCCTAACTACCCTGCTTCTCAACATCATTTCCTTGAAACTTTCTCCTGCCTCTTCAAGTATAAAAGAAGGAGACAGAAGAAATAAAGGTCACATTTTACACAGCTGGAATGAAGCCTCATCATTTCTTCCTCAGAGGCTTTGTGCATTATCTACTGGGTGAAACCGCTTCAACCTCATGGATGGTACTGCAAGTCCATAATACGTTCACTGTACACTCAGCAAATACATTCCTTTCATTGCACTTTATCTAATAAAGAAAACTGTCAGTTGCACAAATCTGTGTTCAGTTATTTTTTTAAATCTTTAAAAAGTCATCTCAGTCTACTTTCTTCAAAGTAGAGCGTTCTTCTGCTAAAAAATTGACAATCAAAACACTCCACACTGGTGGCAGGAAGCAGCGTCACTACTGCAGATAACCAGAGGACTATGACATTGCTGCTTCTTCAAGCGTACACACAGGTGACATAAAGAAATGGACAGTCATGTACGTGGATGGCTTTTCCCTTTGAGACCAGGAGATCTGCCTGGTCAGTATAAAGTGTCCTGTGAGAGGGAGGAGGTGGAGGGCTGACTACCGAGTGTCCACGAGGTCCTTGTGTAGTGTCAGGCGAGTGGGAAATATCTGATGATCGCATACAGGTTTCGTGCGAAGATGTGGAGGAAAAGCAGTGGCCCTCTGGATGGTCTACGAGGCGCTTTCTGGAAAGGAGACTCTTTGGCGTGCACTCCGGGGTCGATGTCGCGTCGAGGCGCCGGCTGTACGTTCGCTCTTGGTTTCGGACGGTTGAGTTTCAGCCTGTGGGGTGCCGGCATCACCGACAAGCTCACGCAGGAACTTGAACTTGGACAGGAAGAGCTGCCAGACTACATACCAACCTGAGAGGTAACAGAAAAAAGTGTAAATGGAATTATCTAATGAGCCTATCACATGCATTTACACATTGAAACATGGCTTGAGAATTTCAGAAACTGCTGTTCTGTTGGGATTTTCCCTGCAGTACCATCGCTAGGGTGTCCAGAAAGATCATTCGTATAGTAGTCAAAATCTGGAGTAAACATGAAAGCACGGATCCATCTCAGCTTTTATCAACCGTTAGTGCCACTGGTAGTGTGTAATGTGTGTGGGAGATTTCACTGACACACTTTGGGCCTTTTCATACCAACTGAACATTACATAAATGCCACAATCACCAGATCTCAAGCCAACAGAGCTCCTTTGGGATGTGATGAAATGGAGCATTCACATTGTTAATGTCAAGTCTGCAAATCTGCAGCAGCTCTCTGACAGTATCAAGTCAACATGGACCAAAATCTCTGAGGAATGTTTCCACTAGGGCTGGAACGACGCGTCGACGTAATCGATTACGTCGACACGTAAAATACATCGACGTAAAAAAACGTGCGTCGATGCGTCGTCACTTTCAAAACACACATGGCGGCAGTGAGTAGCGGCAACATGAGTAAGGCAGCGGCAGTCAACTTAAATCACTCCACCCGAACATGCAGTTCTACAGTATGGGGATATTTTAACAGAAAAGGAAGTGATTCAGTCGTTTGCCGGCTTTGTAAGGTGGAAATGGCCTATCATATAAGCACGACGGCTATGCACCAGCACCTCAAACAATGGCATCCAGGAACTCACACGCTAGGGTGACCAACCGTCCTCTTTTCCCCGGACATGTCCACTTTTCACGTTCCATCCAGGGCATCCGGGGGGATTTTTGAGATTGATAAAAATGTCCGGGTTTTACGAGCCTACAGGGGACCCATATACGTTACGTCATACCTTAACTGCTGCCTGCTTTGCGAGTGGTTATTTTGCGCTCACAGACGGGACAGACGGTACGCAGCTGCGCACCTAGTGATGCCGAAGCGCAAGTGCACCTTTTCAGATGAA
>VUQR01036666.1:0-11100 GCA_015108515.1 Hemichromis elongatus
GAAGGAACAGGAGCAGGAGAAGGGGCAGGAGCGGGAGCAGGAGCAGGAGAAGGAACAGGAGCAGGAGAAGGAGCAGGAGCAGGAGAAGGAGCAGGAGCAGGAGCAGGAGAAGGAGCAGGAGCAGGAGAAGGAGCAGGAGAAGGAGCAGGAGCAGGAGAAGGAGAAGGAGCAGGAGCAGGAGCAGGAGAAGGAGCAGGAGAAGGAGCAGGAACAGGAGCAGGAGAAGGAGCAGGAGCGGGAGCAGGAGCAGGAGAAGGAACAGGAGCAGGAGAAGGAGCAGGAGCAGGAGAAGGAGCAGGAGAAGGGGCAGGAGAAGGAGCAGGAGCAGGAGAAGGGGCAGGAGAAGGGGCAGGAGAAGGGGCAGGAGCGGGAGCAGGAGCAGGAGCAGGAGCAGGAGAAGGAGCAGGAGCAGGAGAAGGGGCAGGAGCGGGAGCAGGAGCAGGAGAAGGAGCAGGAGCGTGTCCTTGGCAACTTCTAATGTGGGAGCAGCACATTCATGATTCAAAATTCAAGAGCAGGTCGCAGGTGACCCGATCAGGTCAGTCGAGGGATACTCACACCGTCCTGCAACCAATCAGAGCGTCTGCAGCAGAGTTGGAGGCTTAAAGGAAACCGTGCTGAAGCTGGAGTCTCAGAGCTTGTAAATGATTTTGGGTTAAAAACAGAAGATCAAACTTGGGCCCAGGGCTCAGGCTCTGATGTCTGACAGCTGTTGTTGCTCAAACTCGGCGTGCTGCTGCGACGTGTGTGTTTTTTGTGTTTGCGTGTTCGGCTCATAGCTGAACATCAGCTGTGTTTTGTAACCACGTTCCTTCGTTTGACACTGATCTGTGTGACGTACGAACCCCAGAGCGCACTCTCACTTTACTGCTCCGCTCAGAATCGGCCATTTGTTTGGAGAGTGTGTGTGTGTGCGTGTGTGTGTGTCCATATTTGCATGCGCCCTGTCCCTCCTCATGCTCTCTTTAAGCTCAGAGTTCTTGTAACGATGGGCGGGGCTTTGACAGGTTTTGATGCTGTCAGACGGCGGCACGGCGTGGAGTCTCCGCCCTCTGCAGGACGCTAAAGCAACAAACGGCAGCTGCATGAATGAGCTGCTGCGTGTGTGGCGTCTCCTTGTGTTTCTGATCATACTGTGTTGTGAATAGACTCACCCTGTAAACGCTGCAGGCTGAGAAAGGCTGAAGTGTTGAAAGTTGAGCGGCTCTATTCAAACACGCTGCGTATGCCAGCAGTGACTCTCACACCTCTGTGCTTCTCAGGGCTGGGCTGATTATTTATTTATCACTCAGTGTTAAAATTATCACTTACAACTTACAGATTTCCAGTTTTCACTGACTGATCCCAGGTAATCGCTCTGTTATCACAAACAGATGTCATTGCAAACTTCCTGTCACGGTTTGCGTATGCTGTTCGTGAATAAAGGACCCAAAATGCAGCCACTGGCTGTGACGCAGGTGAGCGTTATTACACAAGGTGAAAACAACAAAAGCGAGGATGGCGAGGACAGAACTAAGGCTACGTTCACTCTGCAGGTCTTAATGCTCAATTCCGATTTTTTGATCAAATCTGATTTTTTCTGTGTGGTCGTTCACACTACAAATAAAATGTGAAAGCAAACGCGCTCTAGTGTGAACGTTCACGGCCCTCAAAGCGGCCCGCGTGCGCAAAAGAAGACATCACACACAACGCGCTCTGTTTATGGAAGTAATAATGGCGAACACAGCCCGGTTACGATACGACCCTAAAAGTTAAGCTTGAATAGAATCGTCTCCCCGTGTGCTAATCAAGGCCAAAACTTCAGTTTCTGTCCATTGACTCGCTCCGTCTCCAGTTTCCGCCGCCATGCTTTCTTGTTTGTTTTCTCCGGCGCTGATAATCGGCGTCTGTCTTGTGTCAGTGACGTAAAAGACGACACGACTGTTCAAACTGCTGTCGCTTTCTAAAACATCGGATATGTATCGGATTCAGTACCACATACGAAAGTGACCCAGATCGGATTTGAAAATATCTGATTTGTGCTGTTCACACTGTCATACTATGATCGGATATGGGTCGCATAGGGGCGAAAAAATCGGATTTGATTTGATTTGATCACGCCTGCAGTGTGAACGCAGCCGAAGACATGACCTGAACTGGGAAATAGTACTGAACAAACCTGAAACCATAGGAACAAAGTACAGTAAACAAAAAAAGTGCTTCAGACACGGGATGATGAGCAGAGACGACACGGATAATGTAGGGCAACGAGACGCAGAGATACACCAGGAAACACCAGGAAACACCAGGTAACACCAGGAAACACCAGGTTACACCAGGAAACACCAGGTTACACCAGGAAACACCAGGTTACACCAGGAAACACCAGGAAACACCAGGTAACACCAGGTAACACCAGGAAACACCAGGTAACACCAGGTTACACCAGGAAACACCAGGTAACACCAGGTTACACCAGGAAACACCAGGAAACACCAGGTTACACCAGGAAACACCAGGTAACACCAGGAAACACCAGGAAACACCAGGTAACACCAGGAAACACCAGGAAACACCAGGTAACACCAGGAAACACCAGGTTACACCAGGAAACACCAGGAAACACCAGGTTACACCAGGAAACACCAGGAAACACCAGGAAACACCAGGTAACACCAGGTAACACCAGGAAACACCAGGTTACACCAGGAAACACAGACGGACCGGGAGGATCAAAGCAGAGAGCATGAACCTAGAGCCAGGAACACCTGACATCACACAGAGAACCAAAGCACCATCTCTCCCCAGAATACTAAAACTAGAACGAAAGATCATAAACACAAAACGCTGGGTCAGCTGACCCAGGACCATGACCCTCCCCCAGTTCAGCCACAGACTGACTCCATCTTATTATAAATATACTCAATTTTATCGTCATTGCATTGAAGTTATTTTGAAGATCTGGTTGCAAGCGGCCCTCTAATTAGTGCTCAGTAATAATAATAAAATAAAATTCTTAAACTTCACTTTACAAAACTGGAGCTCCGCCTTGTTGGACTGTTTGTTACCACAGTAACCTCACAGCAGCCATATTGTTGGTCACATGATGTCATTAAAAATGCCCCAAAAGGCTCAGAGGTCCAGTTGAGGTGGAGCTGACAGACAGCTAGAGCCTACAGCTCCACCTGTGTCCCCATCCATTATCCATGCACACCAAACCCACGAAGCGACTCACTGCTGGAGCCTCTGCTGGACGTTAGAGGAACTGCAGCTCTTTGGTGCTTCATTTCAAAGTGATTTTCAGCCCCAAGGTCGCCGCTTTTCTCCTACCACAACACCACGGAGCGTGTGTAACACTCAGCTGCATTTAGGGACAGGTGTAGTGTGACATTCATAGCCGTTAGTGGAGGAGAGGAGCTGGTCCAACTTGTTCTTATTCCCAGGACGTCACCTTTCGCGGTTATTAAAACATATATGATGAATTCTCTGGAACCGCTGCTTTGATGCACCAATTGCTGTAATATTTTACCATCAATCACATGACTGTCAACCAGTCATGTGATTGATGGTAACCGTTAAAGGTTTATTTGTTTTCAGTCACTGTTACCACATATCCACCTGACAAATGTAGGTGTGAACAGGCGAGTATTCTGGCTCTGTCGCAGCATTCAAATCGAGTTTTAAGAGCATTTCTATTAAATCCAATCAGATGTTTTGTCACGGGCAGGCGCTGGTCCATGTTTAAGATGCTTTCAAGCTCCAAACAATAACACCGGAGAAGAACTAAGGTTGATTAGAATGATTACTTTGTTATATGAATGCTGTGAGTCTAATGCAGACTGTGGTTACCGTATCGTCTTCCTCTTTTTCTGTTTTCTTTTGGATGTCAGGAAGAATAGCTAAGGCTAATGCTAATGGAGATCCCAGTTAAAACAAACGTGCTCTGAGAGAAATGTGACAGAAAATAGATGGGAGCTTGAACTTGATTTCCATCTCTGGAGCTACTGGAAGGCCAATCCATGCAGTAGCCTATGGGTATCCATAGCAGGTCTGTCAGAGCTTGTTTTAACCTTCATATGTGTCAGTCCTCTCATCAAGGGCAAAGACTGGTCTCACGGTACAGGTCAGCTGAGAGTAGCAATGAAGCTCAGTTTACTGGTGGATCAATGTCCTGCCTTTACCACTGGCCACAAGCTGTGGGGTAGTCACCACAAGAACCAGAGCTTGAATGCAAGCAGCATAAACCGTCCTTCTCTGAACAGTTTAACTGTTTATGAACAGAGGTTTTCACCCACTGTCACTTTAAGTTGATAAATGACCTTCTGCAGTTTTCTGTCGCCCAGTCATCCCTTCGAGTGAAGTGCTTGGCCAGTCAGGAGGAGCTCAGGGTGGCTCCACTTGGTTCTACATCTGACCTCCTGGACGTCTCCTGGACTCCTCCTGGCTCAGGTGCTCCAGGTGTGTCCGGCTGGGAGGACATCCTGGAACTGATTCAGGACATGCTGAAGAGACTATATCTCACTGTAGAGCTGGAGGCTGCTGCCTCTGAGCAAAACCTGTCAGATGTCATTGAGCAGATGCTTTGAAGAGCAAAGGAGAATTTGATCTTGAGGTGAGATCAGATTTCCTTTGGGAGTCTGCCGTACATAAAGGACAGTGGGTGTTGGTAGGCAGCCAGGAAACCTGAAGAGTTGTTGATGAAAGTGGCACAAATCAGACGCCTGCAGGGGTTCAACATATAACACAGGAAGAGGTCTTAATGGTCGCCTGCTGCAACATGCCCACGCCACCATACATTTGACAAAAAAGGGAAGTTCTCATCAGAAATTTCAAGTCTCTGCAAGTTGATTTTCAAAGAAGCCGATGACCTAAAGCCAGCTGCTGACTGACAGACAGACGAGAAGACATCAGTCTAAAAACAGTCTTTATCATTTGGAAAAGCTCTGTTATCTAAAACATCTGCAAAGTGTATTCAATGGGCCGAACATTCAAAACTAACTGAAGTTTACTCGGTTTGTTTAGACACTGCTGAACTTACAGTCACATCCGTGAGTTTGTGTGATCTGGAACAGTCATTGTTCTCCACAGCAATATTTCATCTGAAGAGAGAAACACCCTTCAGACATATTTCTGTAATTGGTGTTTGGTATTTTCTCTGTACTTCAAATACGAGGCGATGCCTGCAGGCAGAGGTGGCAGCCAGGAAATCGTGCACGCTGCGTACTCTCAGTGTGTTTCTGTGCAGGCGCGCTGGCAGCGGCGAGTCTGGTCTAATTGGATTTGTTTACATTCAGCACCGAGGCACGCTCAGGGTGAGCTCTGAGTTTTGTGCCTTCGCGTTCACGATAAGCACCCTGCCAGTCGGAGTGAGTCTCGACACGCCGTGCAACCGCAGGCACTTCAGAGAGCTCAACGGCCTCGGAGGCTGTCAGACTGAGAGAGATACAGACCACGTCAGGGCGCCGCGCCACGCTTCAGAGGACCGCTGGTTTATCGGTCAGAGCAGGCGGCCCTCACTGGGGCTGAGCGTCTGGCCTCGCTACGTTAGTTAGCACCGTGAGAAACGGGTTCAAACCTGCAGCACAGAGAGCTGCAAAGGTACAAAAGCACCACAATAAAGCAAAAAAGGTCATTAAAACACTGCAATTTGTGATGTAGTGAAATTACAGGTCAGAAATTTATCGTGGTGAACACAACACAGCAGAAGCTAAAACGGGACTCTGACCCCAGACACTCGAGTTTATGTTGGACGTTTTTGTCAGACTTACCTAATGTCGTTGTTTTACTATTTTTAGATTTCTTTTCAGTTCCTGTTGCCAAAGTTTAAGCTTTTTACTGGAAGTAATGTTCAAAAGACAACAACAAAAAGCACCCCACAGCTGCAGGCCAGTCCAAAATAAAATCCACACAGTAACTCAACAAGATGAGGGAGGTCAAATAATGCAGCGATGATGGGGTACAGGTAAACTTAACCTGAGGATGTGGAGAGAACCAGAGGAGGAGGGTAGAAACTCAGGTTCAATGAGGGACTAATGGAATGAAACTTCAGAGAGAGAAGAAACACATGAAGTTAAATAGATGGATAATAAGGTGCAGATGAACTCAGTAGGAACGTGTGAAAGGAATAAAGCAGGAGTAGCCGCCACAAACAGCAAGTGACCCATAGTGAGATAAACCGAAAGTGTTTCATTAAGGATCATTAGAATAAACAAACTTCTGCTGCCGGCTGGTTTTAAATCAGCATGACATTTATCATCCATGCGTGAATTATCTCTCAGTGTAGTTATGTCACTTCCTGTTTTACTTTGAGTTCCTTGTGGTTTGTTTGTATTTTTGCTTTCCGTGTCTCATCTTCAGTGATTTAGTTCAGCTGTGTCTCGTTCTCCCCGCATTTCCACTTTCTTTACATATGCATCCATTGTGTCCGCTCGGTTTGTGGCTGTTACTCTCACCCCGGTGTGTTTCCGACCTTTTGTTTTTGTTTGCCCACTTTAAGTTCAGAGCCATGTGTATATGTCCACAGCTCCACACCCACAGAGCTGTGACACCGTCTTAAAGTGGACCTGCTGGTTTCTGGGAGCACGTCTAGTGCTCTGTCCGGTATTCTCCTGGAAGTTTGGTTTTTGTCCAGTTCAGCTGCTGCATGTGTGCAGATGTTCACATCCACCCAGTGGCTGTTCAGGAAGCTTCCAGCTCTCAGCTCCCCCCAGGCTGCAGCTGGCTTCAGTTAAGAGCCCGTCGGTCACTGTCGTCTGAATCGTATCCTTGTTTATGTAGTGCCGGATTCCAGAGCAGCTGAACCGATCCAGCAAGCAGCAGAGCGGTCCAGGGAGCTGATGTGGCTGCCTCATGTCGAGCTAATGACAGAAATAAACGAGTACGGAAGCTAAATGAGCTCCAGACTGAATCATTAAGAATCTGTAATGAACTCTCGCTCTGCCGGCCAGGTTTTAAATGTCACTGCAGGCTTTTACTTCTAGTTTCCACTTCCAAGGTCTTTAGCTATTCAAGTTTACGCCTCTTGTTTTATGGATTCCTCCTGAGATAAACGGCCATCGTTAAAATTTTATTTTTTAGTTCTTTTTCTTTTTATTTCATTTCTGGCTCAAGTCTTCTTCCTACTTTCCCCTTTAATTTCCTCTGGTCATTCTGGCCATGTTTCCTATAACTACACAGCCTTAAAAGCAATACCTTTGTTATAATAACACCCGCCTTAAAGGCTTTAATGATACAGGCACTAATGCTACCTGTTTTAAAGGTGTTTAATCAGGTTTTATTACATTTACATGAGCTAAACGTTTCAGTCCAGATGTTTCCTCCTCACAGCTCTGCAGCATTTTTCCAGCTTTCACTCCGTTTCTATTGTTCTTTACTTGTGCTGCAGTCAGATGTGAGCTCAGTACTTTACTCTGTGTTATTTCTGCCTCGGTTTCGTGTGACGTCGGCGAGCAGTCGGAGAAAGCCGAGATGTTTCTGGTCGGGTTTACAGTGAAAGGAGGTCTTTGTTGTTGTGCTCTCACCATTACATTCCATGAGAGCGAAGCCCGAACACACGAGGAACATTTAAAGCTTTAATGACATTCCTGTGTTTATTCAGCCCAGAGGCCGTGATGGGCCGAGCGCGTCGCGCTGGAGCTTTTTGTGCCTGAACTTGCAGAGGTTGTCAAGGTTTGTGAAGAATCAGGAGCCCGGAGCGATTAAGTGGAAACTGTTAGAACACATTAAAAATATTCTATCGAGTAAATGTTCTGGTCTTTCCATGAAGACAGAGGTGTGACAGCTGGGATCAGTGTGGCCCTGCACCTCCGGTACACATCAGGAAGTCCCTGATAATCTGCTGCTGGAGTTAAATTCCTGTTAAATGCATCAGAGCCTCTGAGCAACACTGAGCAAACCAGCAGCAAACCGCGACCTGTGAACCCTGGTATAGTAGAAAGAGGAAGTTTCCCATGCTGAGGACTTATAAAAAGGAAAAAGCTGTAAAAATGCGTCGGCGAGCGATTTATCACTGGTGACAGGAGGTCAGAGGTCGGGTACAGTGTCCCCCAGGCCGGCGGTGTAAAGCAGCACCTCCTGTTGTGCTGAGCACGCTGAACACTCGGAGAACAATGGTGTGGCTTTTGCAGCCCGCAGGGTGAGCGCGGTGTGGGCTGAATGGCTCGTATTCACCGCTGCGAGCGCGCGGAGTGGATGCACGCGCGAGGCGTGGGCGGAGCCGCTGACCTCGGGGTCAGCTCGCTGGAAGCGTAGGCTGATCTCGCGGCCGATGAGCCGGCAGCCGCGGGCCACAACGCACTATAAACACCCACCACACGCACTCACAGGTACACACCCGAGCCATTAAACACACACTTACAGCGTGAGTGTTTTAGCAGCGGTTAGCCTCCATAATTAGCCAGCGAGCAGGTGAGTGTTTTTATAGGTGTTGACTTAATGCAGCACTAAAGACCGCGGCTGGTTGGTGGGCGACCGCGCTCGTGTGTCAGCTCGCACACTCGCTGCTCTGGTTAATGAAGAAGAGGAGGGAAATGTGTGCCCGAGGGCGTCGTTCACAACGAGGAGGACATGTCGTTTCAGGTGGAGACAGGTTTCTGCGCCCAGGCCCAAAATCCTCCTCACACTCTGAGCCGTCCTCACATATGCTTCTACACGGAAACACCCCGAACAGTAAAAGCACAACAGAGTAACGTGTATTTATAGAGCCGCTCATTTCACAGTCACAGACATTTGTGTTGATTCCCACTGATTACGTACATTTACACTCACGGCCATGGGAATTGAACCTACAACCTGTTGCTGAGACGCAGCGGTGCTAAGCACTGTGTCAGTCCAAACCTTTCACACAGACATAAAAGATTTTATCCTCTCACATTAAAGTTTTAGCTTCCAGCTTCGGAAGGATCGGAGAAAAAGTTCAGGGAGGAATATTTTTGGGAATGGCTCTTTGCACACAGCTGCACTCAGACATGGGGCTAAATAACTGCTGCAATTTACAACGAGGAGTCTGGATCTCATTCTCACTCCAGGAGTCACATTTCTCTTCACACTCGGAGGGAATCTGACCCTCTAATGGGGCGGGAAGGTCTCCATGCAGCTGGGGAGTGTTAGCAGAGGGAGCAGATGTCCGAGTCTGGGGGGGATCCTCGTCTCGCTCGGTGTCCTTCGAGCTCTTTTCAGATCTCTGGTTTCGTGAGCGAGGAGCAGAGTCGGCTTTAAGGGCAGAGCTGAGGCAGGAAGCAACCTCCCAGTCTAAGTGCTTCCATTATTACTACAAATGGGGCTGTTTGGGGCTGTTGCCATGGTAATTACTCTCATGTTATATGTCCAAGACCTTTTCTTGCTTCGCTTTGATTGTGAGACGCTCACGCACAGACTCACAGCAGGTTGGCATGTACAAGGACGCAGGTGTAGCTGACAGACGTCTGAAGGAGGAGCCGCCATGTTTCGTGTCCACGAGCAGGTCTGAGGCGCTGTGTGTCCTCCCGGCAGGATTATGATGAGGAGTGTTTATCTGTGGTGTGTGCAAGGCTGTGCACTCGTGAGCTGATAAAACTAAAGAAGCTAAATCGTCATGAAACCTCCTCCTGTGGTTGAAATTTGGCCTTTTCAGCACCGTCTTCTTAAATACTTCGAGGCAGACTCTGAGGTCGCTGCTCCCGTCACCACAGCCACGAAGGCCTTTCCTGCCTGACGGGAAGACGACTCGCTCCGAGCGTTGCAGCATCTCTCTGTGAGTCTCAGAGCTTCGAGGGCGAAGCATCGTTCAAACGCACTCGTGTCACCAGCGTGTCACCAGCGTGCTTCGTGTCACGGCGAGCGTGACTGCCCGGTTACTACCAGCACCTCGAGGTCTCCCAGCAGGGCTGCTGCAGTTTTCCAGGAGGCCGCTCAGTCAGTAGGTGGTGGTTTTCTGGTCACAGGTTACCATGGCGATGTGCCCATTGTGAAGTCTTCGTGAAAACACCGCGTTACAGCTGGAGGCTCCACCATGCTGCCCTCTGAGACCCAGCACCCACCACTCTGGCTCCTCGGTTTTCCAGCTCATGAGGAAACACAGTTTTAATCTCATTGGACAGCTTCAGTTTCCTATCGTGTGATTGGTCAGCAGAAGGATCACGGTTCAGGTTGAAGTCGTTCTTTTAACCACGTGTTTGGAAGCTGTGCGGTGGCCTCGTGAGGACGCTGAAGGTAAAATCGCACCAAACACACTTTGAATTTAAAAAAATCATTTTAAAGCAGAACAAACACAAACAGATGGATCTCCTCTGATGTCTGCGCCGCGACATCAGGCTGGATGTATCCGTGTTGGCGAGGGCGCTCTGGCGCTGTACACGCGTACACGTTTCCAAAACGACACTCTCCACACGCCTGTGTGCGTGTTTCTAATGACACAGCAGCGACGCGTCAGCGCAAAGCACACATTACATCTGTGATTACACATCAGCAGTTCACCCTCCGCCCGCTTTATACACACACACACACACTCAGTGGTTATCATTCACAGTGAAGACAGACAGTGAAGGAACTAAAAGGGGGGGGGGGGCATAATTGCTGAGCCTCCTTTGGTGCTCAACCGCTCCCCTCCCACACCTGATGAGTCTATCAACACACACACACACACACACACACACACAGACAGAGCATTAATCTCAGGAGCAGCTGAAGGATGCAGGTGAGGAGGGGGAGGGGGGGGGTGCAGTGGATATTTCAGGTATGCAGGAAGTTTACAGAGTCAGCCTCCAGCTGCAGCCTCTCATGAATATTTCCTCAGAATCGATGGAATCGTTTCTCTCTAAGTCTCTGAGCTCTCAGCTTTTACAGTTCATCCTTCTGCTGCCTCAGCATCAAACCCGGGCATCAGGAGCTCTGCGTTCACCATAAAACACTTGACTGATGTTAACGCAGGTTAGCTATGAAAATAAAATGAGTCTGAAAGGTGGAGCTTAGCTGGAGCTGCTGTTTGTGCACGTGTTGAACCGCTCCGGCCTCGCAGTCTGTTTCTGCGGTGTCCGACTCCAAGTCTGGGATCTCTGCAACACAGGTTTGTAAGAAGATCCTGGTCCGGTTTACATCCACTCCGTCCGTCCGTCCATCCATCCATCCAACCATCCATCCATCCGT
>VUQR01036666.1:14726-36399 GCA_015108515.1 Hemichromis elongatus
CACTGCCAACTACTGTACTGGATGTGCAACTTCACTTTATTCTAGTACGACAAAAACGCATGTTCCCTGGGCTGGGGTCACACACGCCCCCCCAGCACCAGACCACGCCCCCCTGTTTGAGAAGGACTGTGGTAGAGCATCAGAGTCATCCTGTGAGGTAGGAGGACGTTTGTGTGACTGGAGTGTGCTCCACAGATCAGTGTAACAGCTCCAGTCAGGAGCTGTTGTGTCCTTGTTTGTCCTGATCACTCAGACCACTTCCTGTGACATCACTGTATCTGCTTTCTGTCCCCTCTGGTCTCCAGAGTCCTGCAGGACCTCAGCACCCACGTGGCCAAGGTGCTGGGCTCCTGTGGTCACTTCTACGCCGTGGAGTACCTCTCAGCCGGCCACGCCTGGGACCAGAACATCTTCTCCCTGGACGACGTGGCCGTTCCTGAGGTTCGGGATCGGGGCGAAGGCGGAGCCCGAGCCCGGTGGACAGCCCGGGAGATGGTGCACCGCATCGCGCTGAGCTTCCTGGACATGGTGTGGCACTTTGACAACGACTTCACCCACAAGCTGCACCTCTGTGACATCAAACCGGAGAACTTCGCCATCAGGAAGGACCTCACGGTGAGTCCTTAGGTGTGACTTTGAACGCACTCGCTCTGCTTTGTCCTCGCAGTGACTCAGAGACCACGGCGGAGGGCTGAGTGGCCCTAATGCTGGCTGAGGATGTAATGAACATGAGCAGGATGAAAGCAGAGCAGGGAGCTGGCAGAAAGGAGATAAAAAGAGACGTTTTTAGAAAGCTATTAGAGCAGAGATGGAAATCAGATGCTGGATGGTGGACTACGTGAGGCTTTTCTTGAACAGTTATTTTTTTAGCCTAAAGAAGAAGATGTGACGCTGCTGCTGGGAAGAGAAGGTCATTGTGCAAACACACACCTGGGTACTTCTGTCTTTGTGAGGACACACACACACTACACCTTCTCTGTCCTCAGACTAAATGCCAAACCACAAACTTTAATCAAACCCATATGCAGCATTTATAAAGTCAGATGAGCTCAATGTAATCTATTACTATTATAAACTTTAGGTCAGGCGTAGCAGTTCTCAGGGTCGTTATGTGGCACTTGTACCTATTATTGTGGCAAGAAAACAGCGTTCCAGTCCAGTCCAGCCCTCGCTGAATGTCTGAGCCTGTGGCCTCGGTCTGGGAGATCATCCTCAGGACGGATCAGACCTGCTGCGCCGCGGCGCCGAGACGAGCTGGCTCAGGGGTTTCTGGCACATGCAGATGTGAGGAGAGCCGAGGTTGGGTGTCAGAACAACACTGCAGCTGAAAGCACCTCTGCACTTAGCCTGCCGCCGTCTCAGATAACCAGGACCTGTAAGCAGATGTTTGGAGCTGGAGGAGCTTGTTAGCGCCTTGATGAGCGCGTGCAGTCACACCGAGAGGATGGCACAGCCTGAGGGGCAAGCACTGATGTGGGAATGATTTCCTCTGCACCACTCGATGACCCAGAGGTCTCTCTGCATCTGCAAATCACCTCCAACAGCTCGCTGGGAGGAATTCAGGAAGTGATCCAAGCGAAACAGGAGGCGATGCTGAGAAAGGTCAAATTTAAATCAGGTTTGTTTTCTCTGGATGACGACTTTCTGTCTTGATAAGCGCTCCACAGTCATGTGACTTCTGCTGCTGGCTCCTAGCTCCTGGGTCCTGAGCTGTGTTTTGGAATCCAGGCTGGAGGTCGTGGCTTTGCCTGAGGAGATCCAGCAGCCTCACAGAGAGACGATCAGGATCTCCAGGAGCTGGCACCAGCGCATATGAACCAGGACACGGAGACCTTGGAGGGTTGAGTCTTCACAAATGTTCATTCATTCAGCCCCCAAATCCAACAAGTACCCCCAACTCTGAGGAAGTTGAACTACTGTCAGAGTCGACCCAGCGGCTGTGACGGAGCCGCCCACCGCTCCAGGACGGTTTTTCAAACACACCAAAGACTAAAAATAAAGTTTTCCATGAGCTGGAGCCAGACGTCCTCGTCTCCAAGTCCCATTAATCAGCTCCTAATCAAACTTCTCATCCGTCTTTATTAATATCTGTAATGTTAGAATTAAAAGTACAAGCTTGCTTACTTTAGAATGAGAAGGGGCCGTCGGTGTTTTTCCTGCGATCCTAAATCAGAGCCGGAGCGTCTGGACGAGGGAAGCCAGCAGGGTTTGTTTTCTCAGCCTTATCTGAAGCTTTTATGGTTTGTCATTAATTCAGCAGCACTTCACGTCGGCGCTGGACGCGGGCCTACAATCACAGCTCACACTGAGCTATTTCCTCTCTCGTCGTTCAGCCTCCCGATCGCTGGAGGAGCAGTTAAAGGGAAAAATGAGGCGTTTGTAGCGCCAACAGAGTCGAGTAAAGCAGAGGCTCGGTGTTGTTCTCCCGGTTTTTGCAGGTTTGTTGTTGCCGTCGGAATGCTGACACACGTTTACCTGCTCTCACTGCATCACGCCGGGCTGTAAAACCGCCGTCTGCTTTCCTCTCGTTAAAGAGATTTCATCTCCAGATTATGTCCAGCAGACCTGGTGAGCACTGCCGAACAGGCTGTGTGCCACACGGACAAACTGGTAACGCAATCCAGGACATCAACACACACGGCTCTCGCTACAGCACTGCACGACGACGAATCCACCGCAGAAAATAGTTCCAGACGATCGAAGCTGTTTGTAAAAGTGAAACTCGGTCTGAGGAAGATTTTCATCGGTGTCGGCTCCAAAACCAAAGGAGCGCTGTGTCAGCGTGTCTCCGCTGCCTCGGCTTAGACACAGGAGCCACACAGCGGCACATTATTACTCCAACGACAACCGAGCTGTAGTCTGAACTCAAAATACGGAAGAAAATATGAGTTTTCTTTGAGACGATGACGTGATAAATGAAAAACTCTGGTTGAAGTCAAAATGAGACTAAAACATAAGAATGAGACTTTCACTGTGGAGCAACACAAACCCGTTTAAAGTGTGTGTGAGGTGTGTGTGTGTCGCTCATCTCACTGAGTTTAACCCTTTGGCCTTCAAACGCTGCCTCAGCTCACACACAAAAGTCTTTAAAGTTCATCAGATTTCTTTTCATTTGACTTCATGTCCTAAAACCTGGATCAAGTCCAGTGGAGCGAATGTTCGTATCAGTGGATCAGTTTAATTGGATTCATTGTAAAAATGTGTTTCTTTAAGTAAGTTTGTAGCAAATTAAAATTGTGATTAGTGATGTGTGACCATGGAGCTGCTTCACTGTGACACCACATCAGCTGCTGAGTGATTTAATTGCTTCCTTTCAGTTTGAAACACTTCCTGTGCGTCAGTCACAGACTTTACCCAAACCAAATCGCCGTCACAGATCACTCAGTCATTGAAGAAGTTCAGGCGTCGTTCTGTGTCCGGCTTCGGCCCACAGAGTGCGTGTTCATAGAGCCGCCTGACCCGCGAGGGTCTCGAGTCGCCACGTCTGAGCTCGTCGTGTGGGTCGTCTCTTATTTCGTTGGTGTGTTGCGTCGGCGTGAGCACGTGCGGGTTGTTTCTCGTGTTAACGTTGAAGTGTGGTTTACCCTGCGGGCGGGTGTCCTCTGGTGGCTCCCGCAGGTGGTGGCGATCGACGTGGACATGGCGTTCTTCGAGCCCAAGATGAGGGACATCCTGGATCAGAACTGCAGCAGCGACGACGACTGCAACTTCTTCGACTGCTCGTCCAGGTGTAACCTGAGCAGACGCAGGTGCAGCCCGCGGCGCAGGAACAGCAACCTGCAGGTAAGCGTGCGCTGGGACCCGCGGCTCCACGCCAGCCTGGGGCTTTTATTTTGTAAAAATGTATTTTATTATGATTTATTGTGTCAAATGCAGCAGTCACATGACCAAACCATCAAAGTTCGTCAGTTTAACACTTTATTTTTCTACGGCTGTAAAATTCAATGTTACTTTAATGTTTGTATATTTATGTTTATTTACTGAACAACATGATCAGCTGTCAGATGAGT
This sequence comes from Hemichromis elongatus, assembly GCA_015108515.1. Classification (NCBI taxonomy): domain Eukaryota; kingdom Metazoa; phylum Chordata; class Actinopteri; order Cichliformes; family Cichlidae; genus Hemichromis; species Hemichromis elongatus. Next base: position 18,737 of record VUQR01036666.1, read on the forward strand.
TAATAATCCAACTTTTTGTTTGCAGAGAAATGAAACTGAATAAAAGAACATTTCATGTTAAATAAAAATCATTGTGTGTGTTGAGGCAGAACTCTGAGGTTTGTAAAACGAGGAACGTCTTTGTTCCTGTCAGACTGTTTCCACCTGTGTGGATGTTTTTGATTCGTCGGAGCCGCCAGCCGTCGGCTCGCTCTGTTTCTCCTCTTCCACCGTCGATGCTCCACAACCTTTCATTACACGTGTGGAAACGTGCGGGATGATAATTACCGAGCGGCTGCTGACAGGCAGAGTTTAAAGCTGTGAGCAAAACCATTTTATTTACCTGTGCAGGTGAGAGCACACTTTCTCTCTTTTTAATCCTTTTTGGATTATTTATCATAAAATGAAGTTAAACAACTTTTAAAGAACAAAATGAAAAATTTTATAGTGAAAATTTTGCTTTCTTTCATTTTTATTTCTGTCCAAATCAAACCTGAAGACTCGACACGATTCAGCCGTTTTTACATTTTCATGTCACATTCCTGCAGATTTTATTACTTTACTGTATGAAGCGATAGATGCTGATGATCGTTAAAGAGCAGTGAGCTGTCGGGGTCGTGACCTTTGAGATCCTCTGATGGGAATGAAATAATTATTTCTTCATATTTCCTCTGATTGTTTGTCAGTTTTTAAATCTAAAGATGTTTTAGACACATTTGAGTTTCGGGCTCGTCGCTCTGCAGCTTCACATCACACACTTTTATTCTCTAAATATGGAAAAACAATATTCACATGTTAACAAATCTAAGGCTTCATTACAAATGACAGAAATATATTTGTCATCTGATTGGAACAAAAACATGAAATGAGAGCACGACGTCACGTTTTAGTCTCACGTTAAAATATTTGTTGTCTTTATTATTCCAGCAATTATTGTGCTGCAGTTCCTCATCTTCTTTATTTATTTACACAGTTATGATTTTTATTGTTTTTCTTTCATTGCTGTTTAAAATATTTCATTATAAAATTGAGGATGTTAGGAGAGTATTTTTATTATTTATCATTTTAAAGAATTAAAGCAAAAAAGTAAAAAGTGAAATAACCTCAAATTAAACATAATAATAATGATTATTAATATTATTATTGTTATTATAAAATAATAATGATGATATATATATATAATATAATAAATAATAATAATAATGATTATTATGAATATAATCATTATTATTATTATTAGTAGTAGTAGTAATAATAATTAATAATCATCTTCATCAGTAGTAGTAGTAGTAATAATAATAATTATTATTATTATTATGAATATAATCATTATTATTATTATTAGTAATAATAATTAATAATAATCATCATCATCATTAGTAACATCAAACAAACCTCACTACTACTCAGCAACTGCAATTACATTTCTTTTTTTATTATTATGAATTATTATTATTATTATTATTATTATTATGAATTATTATTATTATTATGAATTATTATTATTATTATTATTATTATGTGGTTTTTTTATCATCTGCGTTTGAGCTTGAAGTTTGCCTCATCGGCCCGTCAGACTCGGAAGGACAAAGGACCCAAAAAACTGAGCCCGACGTTTCCGCCATCATCACCATCACCGTGACAACACCAGGACAGACTCTCATCGCCGCATATCACATGACTCGTGATACGTGATACGTGCATTCATCCACCAAAGGAGCGCGTTTAAATATGAGACGGATGGAAACTGTTTCTCTAACAGGTGACGACCGGAGGCACAAACACGGCGGCGGCGCAGGCTGGAACTGTAGAAACTAACGGAGTGGGCGGATCACAGGAGAGCGGACAGGAAGGGCCGGTGGATGGGAAGAAAAGGGCTGAAATTTAAAAGAAAGTAACAGAAACCGGAGACAGAACACAATCAGTTATCACCACAAATACACGATTGTCAGCGCAGAGAGGCATGAAATGGGACAGAGACAGAAGAGGAGACAAACAGCTGAACTGATAGCTGAAGAAAGGAGGCGAAGAACAAAGAGACAAAGAAGAAAGGAGAAGACGAAGATGAGTGACGATGGCGTGCTGACAACATGCTGCTCTCCTATTGGCCGAAGTGAGGCTCCACAGGTGACTCCTGGGTGCACCCAGCGATGACCCTCAACCTGCCAATCATCTCCACAGAGAAAGAAGGCATTGTGTGTGTGTGTGTGTGTGTGTGTGTGTCTGTGGTGATGAAAAGCGGTATGTCGTCTGCATAATGAACCAATCAGTTGCTGCTGAGACTCCGCCTCCTCCTCCTGATGCGCTCTTCTTCTTCTTTTACATCAAACTTGTTTTTCTTCACTTTCATCGTTTTGCTTTTTTGCAGATTTCTTCTTGTCTTCGTCCTCTTTGTCCTCTTTCCCGTGTGTCCGTCCCGCTGGCACCACTTTTACTCTTTAATGCATTTTTTTTCACCTAATTCGAGAGTCTGACGTGTGATTTGGGACATTTTTCTCATCTTTACTCATCCCTCCTTCATCTCTTCTTCGTCTGCAGGTGATCTGTGAGAAGATTTTTAGACCTTGGTTTTCTCCCACGCTGCTCGGGGCCAAAGCAGGGCTCCCTCTGCAGGTAAGACCTTCATTCTGCCTCCATCTCAGCCCATCCCGGCATCCTGCTCCGTCACACCGGCCCTCTGCCATTAACAATGCTGCAGCACATCCACCGTGCTGAGGTCTGGGTTACTTACAGCTACAGGTGGAGGACACCTGTCAATCCAGTCAGACAGTGGTGTTTCTGTAGTTTTTAAGTGTTGCTCTAATATTTTGGATTCGGGGATCATTTTGAGACGACCTCAGCCAGGAAGCTCCAACGGTAAAGAGAAGCTGGCACCAGCACCAGTGATGGAGGGATAATAATTTGGTTTCAGGAATCAAATCTGACTCTGAGCTGACTTTGTTCATCTAATGTTCAGCTGATGAACGCTGAGTGCAGAAGGTCGTTTCCAAATGACTTAAATATTTTGTGGACTAGAGACGTTAAGACTGAGGAAAAATTATAATCACTGTCCTCTTCCATCAGGTGGAGCTGCAGCGAGCCGTGCAGGAGTGTTCAGAAACTGAAGGGGGCGTGGAGGAGTCGGAGGAGGAGGAGGGAGGACGTGGTGGTGGCGGAGGAGGCAGGGACGTCCATCAGCGCCTCTTCAGCGTCCTGAAGCGCCTCCTCCAGGAGGGAGGGGCTTTAGATGAAAGCAGAGAGGCGTGGGAGGGGAAAGGCCACGTCCACACTGCACTGAACTTTTGAGCTGTAGCGAGGAGGTCGATAGGGGCGGAGCATCTCAGAAAACCACAGACTGTTTTAAAACTAAGGTGTCTCTTCACGGGCAGAGAGCCCAGGTAAGACTGGCCGCTCACTGATGGGGAAAGGCTCATCCACTGTCACATTTTTGGCTCCAGAACCACAGTTTGAGCCACTCCTGTTCTTGGGTCCTTCGGTCCTGTCCAGTGAGTATAACTCTGAGACTCCTTCAGGTGCTCAGAGGGAGAAACAATGAGGAAGCTTTTGGCCTCAGTGTGCGTCAAACTCATCAGGATGAACCGTTTTGGTCACACACAGTTTTCTTGCTGCCGCGCGCCCAGTGGAGGACGTTTGATTCCTCCCAGGTCCAACTTTACCTCCAACAAAGGGAGCTTTGATCTGGTTCACTGTGGACCAACTCGACCTCCATCCATCGCTCACCGGCGTCCAGGCGTTCGTTTGGGGACGTCTCATTGGGTCACGGATGCTCAGCGATGCGGACCGCGGATCCTCACAGATTTGTTCTCCTTGTACGTAACCGGTTAGTCTCAGTGAGATTTTTCTAAGGAAGCGCTCTCATTTGAAGAGAAGCAGTAGAAAATAAATGTGTATAAATGATAAAAGCTGAGGTACAATGTAACACGTAAGGAGAGGAAATATGACTAAAGATGTTTGACTGACAGCCTCGCGGCTGTCGGCCTCTTTTTAAAGGTTTTAATGGTTTATTTGACATGTTTTTGTCCCGTTGTCGACTGATTTCAGGTTCCACACACAGATACCAATAAAACATTTATCATCTATCCAAAGTGTGTTTGATTTGTACAGAACTTCTGTCCCACAAAGTACAATATAGTGATCCACATGGGATTAATGTAACAGATAGTTTGGTCAAACGTCTGCCTGAAGAAGACGTCTTGTTACTTGGTGAGTTGGACAGACATGTATGACCCTCCTGTCAGCGGTCACAGATACCTGCTTATTACTGCTCCGCAACATCCAGTAAAAATGTCTCTCAGCAAACCTGAGCTCAGACTTGATGGACGCTCTGTTACTATAGTAACCACTCAGCAGCCGTATTATTGGTCACATGATGTCATTGAAAATGCTCCAAAAGGCTCCAGCAGCACATACGCGGTCCAGAGGGCCAGCTCAGGAGAAGCTAGCAGACAGCTAGCAGCAACAGCCACTGGTCAGAGGCCACGCCCCTATTTTTTAAAGCCTCCGGAGCATCCAGCTGGATCAGTTATACACACATTCACTCCGTACAGGCACTGCTGAATAATAACTCTAGGCTTTGTGCCACGGTTGCACTGCTGAGCCTAACCAGCACATCCGTGTTACACGTTCACTTTTTTAGGTTGCTGTCCACGCAGACAGAGTCCATGATAAACTAACAGTCTGGTCGACACAAAGTTCTTTATTCTGGGATTCTGCTGGTTAAATACGTTTAAATTTAAAAGTCGATTCAGGAATCAATGAATCGATATCACTTTAAGTTACTCACCTCTCTGTGCGCCTGCACGTACGCACGTACGCACGTACACACGTACACGCGTACACACGCGAAGGACTACAGGAATCTGTGGACCACAGCCAATCAGAAAGGCCCCGCCCCCAGTTATCTGTGTGTCTGTTGTTGACCAGATGTGGAGACTTTTTTGTTGTTTCTACTGAACAGCTGCTCGGCCTGTGTTTCACGGGCACAGTTTGTGCTCCCTGACCGGGCCGTGTTGGATGTGCGCAGATCTCCTCCAGCTGCTGCGTCTGAGCAAAGCCAACCGAGCACGGCAGCAGTGAGTTTAAACAGAGCCGCCGTCGCTCGTTCCCTCCACAGGTAACGTGACCCACTGTGTGACCAGACACGCACACAAAGCTTCATAAAGATCAGAACAACTCCAAACTAAACTACAGACGCTTGTTTCCACCGCTGAAAACAAACATTCCTGACTCAAAATCTTTTTCTCAGAGTTGAGTTCAAGCAGAGTGTCGAGATTTGAGAAGTAATGAGAAGGAAAGAAGAGTTTTTTTCTCTGCGGTGGAAACGACTGCAGCTCTGTGGTTTCTCTCTGACAGCAGCATCCATCTTTACTTCCTCATCCAGACAGCGAGGCCTCCGGCTGGTCGACTTTCAGCGTTTGTGAAGAAGCAGCAGGAGACACAACATGTCAGAGGCTTCATCCAACCAGCCCCAGATTCCTTTAATGGGGAGAAACGAAAAGATGTCAACGTTGGAAATAAAGACATGAAAACTTCCCCACATACCTTCATTCATTTTAATGAAAAACAGAGAGAGTGGAGCAGACGCTGATGCTGGCCTTACCTGTGGGACGCCATAACGCACGTATCCGCCTCGTGCAATCGCGATGACCTCCTCGTAAGAGTTCATAAAGCTGGCCACCCAGACGGTCCCCTCACACACTCCCAGCTGGGATTCAGAGGCGGAGTCCCAGGCTGACACTGAATCCCAGCAGCCCTGTCGTGTAAACGAGGCGGCCGAGGCCCCGACGTGTTTGAGTTCCACTCCCGTGTGCTTCACGGACGTGTCAGAAACACAGAGCTCTGTGGAGACCGAGCACGCTCCGGAGGACAGCGTAACGTCTGCTGCAGACTCGAACACTCATCTGCTTCCTGTCATTTCAAACACCACAGGCCTCCCTGTGGTGGAAGCACAGACTTGTGGGTATTTGAGTTGAGCAGCACGCCGGTTTGTCTCGTTCACAGTTTGGTTTCACAGCAGATCAGAGGAGGCGTTTTACTTCAGCCCTGTCTGCACAACACAACTGTTCATTTATTAAAATTCATGAAGCAGGCGGAGCGGGGGTCCAGACACCAGCGAAGACGTCTGTGTTAATCCCAGCTAACGAAAACCAACCGGACGCTGTGACGTAGGCGCGATGGCCAGCTCTACGCTGCGCGCTGCTACCTCCCGTTAACACCTCCGCCTCAGGCCAGTCATAATGACAGGTTAGGTTTCATTTTGCTGACGCTAACGTTAGCGAGCAGGCGCGCTGCGGTCACCAGCACTCTGTTTCTCGGCGCGTCCGCTGAGAGGCAGCAGCTTCAAATTCAGACATTACAGACACAGATTTGTGTGCACTGAGCTGTTTTTATAGTTTTCATTGCATCTTAAGTTTGAAAAATCCCTCCACACTTGTCATTTTCAGCTGTAGTAGCTAATAGCACATGTTCTTCAGCCAGGAAGGAGAGCAGAACGGTGAAGACGTCCATGCAGCGTGCAGACAGGCCCCGTTTGGTTCAGTCTCCCACCGTGGACCTGCAGCTCAGTCTGTGCTGTGTGCCAAAGAAGTGTTTCTCAGGTTCTTTAACAGCATGAGATCATAACAGATTTATGTTTGTGTGGTTGTTGGCGATCCGTCTGATGTTTTGATGTTTTCCCCACATGGAGACACACTATGTTCAGAAAAGCTTCCAGTGGGAGTGTTGGTCCAGGCTGCTTGTGAGACGCTTCCCGTCTCAGTCCTCGGGTTTGTTCAGCCTCTCCAAACGTCTGAACAGCTGCTGCTGAAATCAGAGGAGTGAGGTCTGACTTCCTGTTTTCAGAGGAATCTTGGCTCCTTTTTAGATTTCCAATCAATGACATTTGATGGGATCTGTTTCCATGTCCCGGTCAGTGTGTAGCTGTAGCCCCAGAGGGGATTTCAAAGAGGAAACCTGAGCCAGTTTGGCCTGAAACGAGCTCGGACCCTTCCCTGGATCAGAAAGTGAAGTCATCTGCATCCACTTTCCTCATATCTAACGTTTCCAGCAGCCACCAGACTGCTCTTCATTATCCCGGAGAGGAGACGTCTGCTGGAGCCACGCCGCCTTTGAAACAACGACGTCACTTCAGTTTAGTGACGTGAGAGAGAAGAGTGTGAGCAGACCGACAGGAGAGGAGGAAACGATCACGCAGACGTCGCTCACAGACGAGCAGCGGGAGGACAGCTGTGGAGGTGAAAGCTCAAACGTGTGTGGAGCCCCTCGGGTCTAAAGTTTAACATGTGGTCGCTGACGTCTTCAAACAGACACTTTGGTTTGAAGGTTTCAAAAGCAAAGACGAACTGTGAGCCCAGAGGCTGTGTCCATCCTTTATGTACAGTCTGTTAGACCCACCGTGACTCTCCCAGTCTAACCAGTCTAACATTGTGTGCTCTGATGTTACTGTGAATGCGAGCAGAGCGGCAGGACTCAACCTGGACTCCCTGATTGGCTCATTAAAGCTGCCGAGATAAAAGCTGATAACACTGTGTCGGGTCTGTTCTACACCAGTTCATTTCACAGCGCCTTAGGTCCCAGCTGGGAGCAATAAACCCCGTGAGCTGTGAGGAGGGGGGGGCGAGTTACTTACCGTGTCCAGATTCATCTGAAAGCATCGTCACGGAAAGCCGTCCAAAACCATCAGCTGCTCAGTTTTCAGCTGCTTTCACTAAAGAAGCTTAAAGACGCTGTGCAGAGAGAAAGCATCACGTAGTTGTTCTTTATCTGAACCTACAGAACAGCTCTGCTAGAACCGTGGCGTTAGTCCTGCACGTTTAAAATCCCTGATGGACGAATCACAAACAGCCGAGCTCAAACCGCCACACTCGTCTCCATATTACATCGTATTTACTAGTGTAAATGTATACGTGACGGCCGGCTGCTCGCCTTTGTTGATGGGGGGCTGCTTTTGTTGTTGTACTTTCAAAATATAATTTAAGTTCATGGGATCATGTTGAGTGCCTCCTCCTCGTGGTCCAGGATGATCGTCAGAGTCCAAAAACCACAGGAGAGACATGCAGCGGCGCGTCCGTGCAGCGGCGCGTCCGTGCAGCGGCGCGTCCGTGCAGCGGCGCGTCCCTGCAGACAGAAGGAGTGCTGCAGTGAGGCTTGGTCAGTGAAATGAGCCCAGAAACACATCCTGATACTTCTTAATGTGGACGTCACACGCCTGCTACTGACGTACTTAAAGAACTGTAAGTTACTGAAGCTGTGCTCACCTTTAGACTCCAGCTTGGACTGGAACTGGTTTTGGTCGTGGTGGTTTCTCTCTGCTGGTTTTGGGGCCTCGTGGAGTTTCTGGGAGCGATCAGAGTGTGAGCGGTTTAATGTAACCTGCACTTATTACAGGTCCTTCAACATGGCCGGAGGCCCCGGCATCGATGCACTGATGTATGTGCAAACACGCGTGACTTCTCGTGATCTCAGTAAACGCTTTCACGTGTTCAGACTTGAGCCGATCACCACACGCGGTGCAGAGCTGCTGTGAGCTCAGAGCCGAGACTCGTATCAGGCACAGCGCTGAAGTGCTGCTCAGGCTCAGCAGGTGCTGGGTTTGTAGGATCTGTAGGCTCCGTCTGTCTGCAGCAGGAGAACCAACCCTCCGGCTCGTACGTTAACATGCAGTGACCTCACGATGGACAGAGTCTACGCACCATGAAACACAAACATGCGTCACGTTCTCCATCACTGATCACTAAACCAGCTGCTGCTCTGATGTCACATTCACCCAGAAATCTCTCCACGCTGCAGTAAAGGATGTTCTAATGATCGGTGCAGAACGTAAAGGCAGGATGAAGAAGGCTGAAGAGATCAGATCTTCAGGCGAAAGCCGACTGTGAGCCTCTGTGTGCTGATTTACTCGGAGACTGCGACAGACCTGATTGTGCTCAGAGACCAAAGTCACCCAGAGCTTTGACAGAAGCAGAACAGCTCAGGCACACTTCATGTCTTCACACATCCAGAGGTTGTTTCCTACAACAGTGAGACCTAAACGGTTCCATGTAGGCGGTCCTGGACCCCCTGACCCCTGGGGGGTCTCCAAAGTCCTCCATACACCCACCAGAGACCCACCATCCACCTGTCTGTGGTTTAGACAGACACAGAGTTGGGGTCCATCCCTGAGCATGTCGGAGGTCTCCCTCTGTTGCTCTCCCGGCCGGTGTACCCCAGAACTAAAGCCAAACGTGGTATTACTGGTAACAATGAAACGTTAGACGGAGCGATCCTGACAGAAACACTTCTCAGTCAGATATCTGAGGTGCACTTTGGCTCAGTTCTTGTTCAAACATCCGTTTGGAGGCTTTTGGGGAAGAAGCTAGAGTTTAAAATGCTGAAGGTTGAAGTGAGGACGCCTTCGTTCAGAGAACCACAGTCTGCTTTATTTCACACACCTTTGCACATCCTTTCTCATCTTTGCTTCTTCCCTTGGTGTCCACGATGCCTCCAGATGTTTCTGAAGTCATTGCAGGGAGATTGGTGACGCCACGGCGAGGCCAGATGCTAATAAAGACTTCCCAGTGAAGAAACAGTCGTCAGGCCGATGCTTTATGACCACTTTACAGATGTTTGTAGTTTACAGCTGTAACCTCAACAGTAGGCAGCAGCTGTTGTTTTCATTTCTAATCAAACGGCTCAGTTTCTCGGCCCTCGGAGGTCCCACAGTGGTTTGTCAGCCAGTGAGCGTAGTGGGGTGATTACTGCTGGGACTCCTGACCCTTTAAAGCCGGAAGGTCAAACTAACATCACAGCGCCCTCAGGCTGTACCCCCCGCACACTGACCGAGTCACAGGTTACCCTGATGGATTCAAACAGATCCACAACAAGATTTTAGTATTGCATGTTTTCCCTTTGAACCAGCCTCCACGCATGTGACTTCGGTCTGCACGCCGTCAGCGCTGATTTCATGCAACAGAAACAACCTGGAACACTTTGAAGGGTTTTTGCTCCACGTGACGACTTTGTGCTCTTCCTTCAGAGGATTCAGTCAGAACGCAGCAAACGCCTGAGCCTGGTGCTCGATCGCCCCTCCCTCACAAACCCAGCTGTGCTCTTACATCAGGCAACAATGCAAAAACCACAATCCACTGACGCTCCATCGGCTCTGTTAACTCTGCACACGACGCCTGCAGCCAGTTTGGTGTGTGCGTGTGTGTGCGTGTGCGTGTGAACTTGCAGAACTTTTACTTCAGATCACAACAAAAAGTCTGGACTCAGTGATGGGAGTCAGGGTTCAGAGGAGTTGTTATTTCCATGCAGAAGTTAAAATTTCATTGTTGGACTTAAACTGGATGTTTGTAAGAGGTAATAAAACCGAGCCTCAAACTGAGGCCAGCTGGGCTGAGTACCGGAGCTGGCACACTCTGATATCTGAAGACACATCTTCAAAGTGAACCGGCGCTCAGACGATGCTTTCACAACTGCAGTTTTGCAAATGGGATCCCTCTTTAGCTCTCCATGAAGACAGTCTGTGTGACGGAGCAGACCAGGTGTACGGGAGGCCTCTTCCACAGCCAGAGGCTCCAGGCAGCGACGGGTCGGATGCAGAGGCCTGAGCTAAAAGCAGAGAGAGAAGCAGTTTCTGGTGAACGTGGCAGTAACGGTGTCCTCTGAAGGATGAGAGCGGCAGCTCCTCTGATCCACTGAAAAGGTTTTATCACAGAGGATCCAGAGGAAGCCTCGGGCCTCCGCTTTCATCTGCTCGCTCCTCTTAATTAATCAAACTCCAGCAGCAGAGTTCAGCTTCCTGCAGCTTTTTAATTAATCAGCTGGGCCGGGGAACATTCATTACAGCGACGCGGCAGACGAGAGGAGGACGTTTGTCACGCTGCTGAACCTGCGATGGCCTCCAGATTGTTAGAATTCATCAGTTTCCTCTTTTTATCCAATCACACGTGTTGGACTCACTTTAGATCCAGGCAGCGGTCAGACGAGAGATGACATCTGAATGCAGACGCTGCTTAATCCTGCTCTGTGTGTTCACGTTAGGTCAGATGTGGAGCAGGAAACCAGAGCATCCTGTGGAGTCGGTGCCCCGGGGAACCGGTCCCATTATCATTAACGGCTGAGAAACAACAGCCCGGTTCCTAAAGTGGAGTCTCAGGAGACGGGTTCATGTCCCGCTCGGGCGCACCGTTTGTCCTGTTTGCTTTCATTTGGAGTTTAATCTTTCAGTTCAAGCACATTAAAATATCTAATATTACACCAGAGCGTTCTGTGCTCCTGCTGTGAACGTGAAACTGTGGAACAAATACTTTAGCGTAAAAGGAGCCGACCAAGCGCGACACCGGCTGGATTTGTTCCTTTATTTCCTGGTCTTTGTTGGTGCTCGTCTGAATCCCGGGAGAGGAATTAGTTTTCTGTTTGTTTCAGTCGAACATGTCGAGGCTTGAGAACAACACAGACGTTCTTTGTAACGACGGTTCAGTCAGGTTTGATTTCATATCAGAGCAGATCTGCCCAAAAACCCCGGCCAAGGTAAACCCACGAAATCACTGTGTGTGTGTGTGTGTGTGTGTGTGTGTGACGGTGTGTGTGTGAGGGTGTGTGTGTGTGTGTGTGTGACGGTGTGTGTGCATGCGTGTGCGTGTGTGTGTGTGAGGGTGTGTGTGGGTCTGTGTGTGTGTTCATGTGCGCGTGTTCATGTGCGCGCGTGTGAGGGTGTGTGTGTGTGTGTGTGCGTGTGTGTGTGTGTGTGTGTGTGTGTGAGGGTGTGTGTGTGTGTGAGGGTGTGTGTGTGTGTTCATGCGTGCGCGTGTGAGGGTGTGTGTGTGTGTGTGTGTGTGTGTGAGGGTGTGTGTGGGTCTGTGTGTGTGTTCATGTGCGCGCGTGTGAGGGTGTGTGTGTGTGTGTGTGTGTGAGAGAGAGAGAGAGGGTGTGTGTCACCTTTACTTGATGCACTCATTGGCCGGCAGCAGTTTTCACATTCCAGAGTGATGAAGCCAGGTACGCCTTCCCATCAGATAATCCACCTGCTCTCTGCACATGCTCAGACCGGGTCAGCACATTGTTTCCTTGCTAAGCCATAAGTGGTTCGTATAGACATCACAGAGTTGCATAAACAGATAAACATTTAAAGAAACTGAAACAAGTTGAAAATGTTCCAAATGTCTAACTGGTTACCAAAAGCTGCAGTTCCTCTAACATCCAGTAGGGTCTCCAGCAGTGAGTCATAGATGCTCATGTTAAATACACAAACCGTTTCTCTAGAGATGATTTCCCCCTTTCAGAACTACTGTGTAAATTGTATTTAGGCTCAAAGTTAGCGTTATTAGGGGCGTGGTCTCGTTTACCAACAGGTGGATGGTGACACAGGTGGCTGTAGCTGCTAGCTGCCTGCTAGTGTTTGTGTTGTTGGAGCCCACCAACAGACCGTCCAAGAAGGCTGATGCTAGGATTTCGTGTTTTCATGTTTCTTCTTGTTAGCTGGTTCAGAGCCAAGCTGACAGCAGAGGCTGCAGAGCGTCTGACTTTAGTCCATCCCCGAGTTTTGGCCAGGTGACGTCTGAGGCTCCGTGTGTGCCGAGAACCGGCGTGCAGTTTGGGAATGAGAAAAATGAACCACTTCAGTGTTCACAGTTTACTACAAAGTACTCTCAGGCCATCCATGTGCACTTTATTAGGAACACCTGTACAGTATAATTCAATCCAAAGCAGCAGCTCTGTCAGAAATCTGCTCTCACAAAGCAGATCAGAAGGAGAGTTTACTGCAAACCTGCTCTGATTGGTTCGCTGCACTCATCACACAATCAGCAGCTTCACATCTGGAGCTGGTCTCCAGGCACCACACGGTGGCTGATTCTTATACTTGGGATTAACTCAGAGGATAAACGTATCCTGATCCTGAAGCTGCAGAGAGCCAGACCCGTTCAGCAGGCGGCTTCGTGACCCTCCTGTCCTCTCCTGCATGTCTCCCACATGTGTTCATGGATTTCATTCATAAATCTTGCACAGAAGGTGTGACTGGATGAAACAGCATGACTTAGACACAAAGGCAGGCTTATCCCACTTTTTAAATGTCAGAAACAAAGTCTGAAACATTCAGGGCGCCCTGTGGTAGCGTTTAGTGTGATGCTGCGTGTGTCGGTGCAGGAAAACCGTCCCCACAAAGACAATCAGCCTGATTAGGATCCACAGCGACCACGTTAGCAGGTGTCAGACAAGGAGACACTTTCAGGCAGTCAAATGTAACCAACTAGTTACAAATGTAACTAAATGTAATGCCTGACTGCAGGACACCGGCCCCCCAGGCCTGTGCTGTACAGTGTAACTGAGTAGCTAGTGTCAGGATGCGCTGTGAAGGACACCTTGGCGCCTCGTTCTCTGACGTTCTTTGCATCAGAGCAGGCTGATCCTGTTCTCTTTGATGGAGCTGAGGCTGGTCATTAACCACACCGTGTCCAACACGCGAGTGTGAAACTGTGGCTGCGATTATGGAGCTAGATATTAGTGAGTGTGTTTCAATCATATCCACACGATTAGGAAGCTTCGGTTTAATCCTGGAGCTCTGAGGATCCCCGACAGAGAGGAGGAGACGTGGGAGAGGACGGGGACGAAGGCTAAGAGAAGGAGACGGAGTGTGAGCAGACGGAGGACAAAGAGCGTGTGAGGAGAGACATAAAAAATAGAGAAACGGGAGGAATAATGAGCTAACGGCAGTGAAACCTCAGAGGTTCTCTTTCCAGGAAACGGCAGAGAATCACTGATAAAATAAAACTTCAAAGGCTCCACACAGACGCTTTGAAGCTCTGAAGTCTTCTTAGTGACTTTATACGAATAACACAGTGACTTTAAATCCAAAGCAGTTCAGTAAGTTTGGGATCTGCTTTGGTTTGAATGAGGTCGTTAACGGAGCTGCCTGCATCCCGTCAGAGCTCGTGGAAGGAATTCACAAAGGCGTGTTTGAGCCGCGGCAGGAAACAGCGCTTCAAATATGGAAGCGCATTTAAAACTTTTCCAGCCCAACAGCACACGAGCTCCCTGCCCTGATATCAGGACCAGCAGCTTTTACAGCTGTGGCTCCAGCAAACATCAGTAATATTAAATCAACTCTAACAACATCAAGCTTAAACCTGCTGCTGTTGTTTATCTGCTGGTTTCTTCTTTCTGGAGCAAAGCGGGCGATAAACAAACAAACATCAGCTGATCATTGATCAGTTTCATGATTGAAGCAGCAACAGGAGAGGGAGGGGGCGAGAAGGAGAGAAGAGGCAGCAAAGACAGAATCACTCCAGCGTTGTCTATTATTTTTCATTCTAGCTGAAGTCCGGGACAAATCGCTTCCTTTTCACCTCAATACAGATGGATTGTAACTGGTCCAGCCCGGAGCAGATCATGACCAATTGGCCAATCTACCACCTTTCATTGTTTATACCGTTAAAAATCCCCATTGGCCCAGCGGTATGCCCGATGACCAGTCCAGCTGTGGTACTCGCCTCCTCCTGATCATTAGAAAAAACATGAATAAGATTAATAACAGTCTCAAATATCTGTAAAATATATTATATTGGTTTTTAGACATTTTGAAGTGACCGCATCAGTGAGAGGGAGAGTGTGCGAGAGCACCTGCTGACTAGTGTAGCGTAACACTCACCAAACCTGAAGCTCCGCCTTCTTGGACAGTCTGTTACTACAATAACCTCGGAGGAGTGATATGATTGCTCACATGATGTCATTAAAAATGCTCCAAAAGGCTCCAACAGCACAAACACTGACCACAGGTCTAGTTCAGGATAAGCCAGCAGACTGTGTCACCATCCTCCCAATGATCAAGAAGGCCACGCCCCTAATAATGCAAACAGGTGAGTTCTAAAAACATTCTCCCATAAACAGTAGTTGTGAAGGAGGGGAATTATCTCTAGACACCAAACAGTGTATCAGGCTGTAAACATGGGAGTCCATAGGGACTGACTCACTGCTGCCTCTGCTGGACGTCGGAGGAACTGCAGGTTTTGATTATTCTGCTTGGTTTGTTACATGGACATTGATTAATTTTAGGGTTTATGATAATGGCCTCCAAATGTATACATTCATAAAAACTTTTTTAAAAAACCCTCAAAGTCCAATTTTGAGTTTTCAGGCATCTGAACGTCTGAACATGCCAACAAAGACCTACTGGGAACTTCTTCAGGCCAGTGATGATGTGCACAACTTCACAGCTGGGAATGGTTGATTAAGAGAAAATAATTGCAAAGATGAAAACGCTCGAATGTCTTTGATTTTCTCCTCTGTAGCAGCTTCTCTCCTCCCCAAAATAAAGAGACACAATCGCTGAGATGAAATCAATACGAGGAGTCACATGAATAATGAAGAGCCGGATGCTCGTTAGTGCGGCTCACGGCTTTGTTCGGCACTAAAAAACACAGACAATAATGCTTCCAAAGGCAAAGCTCATCCAGTGCACTCATGCATCTATTAAAATGTGCTCCAATTCTTCAGCTCGAGTTTCTGCAGGGCAAGTGAGGATGCAGCTCCCAGACAAAGTCAATCGAAGCGGAGAAGTGATTAAATCCATTTTAAACAGGCCTTGGATTAGCAGGTCAGCCTGCCAGCAATTAAAGAGCTTCATCTTTATGCCAGACGCTTAGCAGAGCAGACTGAGCACGCTCTGATTGCACCACCTACACCTGGTGTAGAGATATTCTACAGTTCTGCATGCTAATAGAGAATAACAGCAGACTGGAGCTCCAGCTGAAGATCAATTGACCAATCAGACTCAAAGTGGTAACCAGATGGACGTGCTTCTTTACCCCCACCAACATTCTAATGACGATTTCCACCAAGTTTATCACCTTTCATGCTTTGCCTCTCCAAAGTATGAAAAGGACACGCATGCAGAAGCTGCAGTACACTGCAGCACCAGTAGAGGGAGATATTATTTCAAACCAACATGAAAATAGTCACGGGAAAGCATTTAAACCGATGTAATTAAGACATTTACATGTAAACACATAGTACATACTGAAACATACGTCAAAACTTTCTTGCTCACTACTGACGTCTCTACTTTAAATATATTTAAGTATATTATTTCCCCCAGCTGGTAACGCAGCATCTGCATTCGTGTCCATTTCATTTGGTGGGCTGGTGTCTATTACACGTTTCGCTCTGATACTGGATTGTATGCATGTTCCCATGTTTAGTTATGTCCTGTCTCTCATCCTGTGTGTAGGTTTACTTCGCTTGTCTCGTCTTCCTTGATTCTTTTCAGCTGTGTTCTCCTGGTGTTTCCAGGCTCCAGCAAATCAGCACACAACTTTATATTTGTTCATTGTGTTTGTTTGAGTTCTGCTGCAGCATCCTCGTGTCTGACCTGGGGGACCCGCAGGAGGGTGATAAAGGTTTGTTGGTGAAGCTGAATAAACTCCAGATTTTTCAGCTGAAACTTCAGCAAACGACAGTCTGAGCTCGACATGAACGGCTGACGGAGCAGAACTGGGCAGGATTCAGTCTCCCAGTAAAACAAACTTTCCATGTTGTGGGACAGTAGAGCAAAGCCATTTCTGCTGAATGTCCACTAACAGATATGTGAGGATGTTACAGTGGACCTCGCTGTTATCAGTCTGACCTTGTGGAAAATCATGGTGCATCATCGAATGAATGTCGAAGCAACAGAGAAAAGCTCCTGATTGGGTTTAGAAGCTGAACTCTGCCACTGAAAAATTCAGCTCTCCAATGGGGACATTGGCCAGATTGCAATCAGGATTTGATTGGATGACGTCGGTTTTAAACGACTCCCAGCAACATATAACACACCAAGGGTGCTTCAGCCACTTTAGATATTAGTACAACATTTATTGCTAATGTTTTACATTATGTATTACACACAAACACCTGTCATGGTGAAGCTGTGTGCAGTGGTGTGAGGACCCGAGGTGCAGACACTCGGAGGCAAACGTGAACTCAAAAAACTTAGTTTCACTGCTGGATGGTAGAAAACAGAAACCTACCTGAACTGAGACCATAACCCAGTTGCCACACAGCATAGTAGAACACCCAGGAAAACACAGGGCTTAAACACACAGAGGACCAATCAGTGAATGAGAGACAGAAGGCAAACACAGCTGGGGCAAATCAGGCCTAACGAGACAAAGGAAGCAAAACCAGATACATTAACATTGGACACGGACCTTCAAAGTAAAACAGGAAACACCGACTGAACTGACAGACACAGACTCACAAGCAGACGCTGCAACAGCGGGAACAGAGACGTGGAACCAGGAGAGAGACGGAGACACCGACTGGACACGGAACAGAGGGAGGATGGAACCAAACTAAATCACCTTTCAGAGCCAAACGCTTCTGAACACCTAAAACAACCGAAGGACAAGCCTTTAAAGGCCCGTCCATGTATATAAACACAATCCTGATATTAAAGGTGTGTCTATGAAAGACATGACGTCCAAACCTCCAGGAGGGCAGAGACGTGAATGAGACGTGTAGGTGGAGTCCAAGGACACACACAGTTTCAGAAGCACCACGCAGACGTTTGTCTCTTTGTGCTCAACTGTCAGGGACTCTTTTGTTCGCTTGTTTTCCTTTTCTACGTCTGCATAAACAGAAAGAAAAAAGGAGCAGAAGGGAACAAAAGAGGACGAAGAATCCATTTCAGGCCCGAGGGGGGGGGGGGGGGGGGGGTCTGGGGGGGGAAA
>VUQR01036667.1:0-14901 GCA_015108515.1 Hemichromis elongatus
GGCCTCCATAACACCTCAGCAGTGACACAGGCTGATTGCCTCCATGCCACGCCGCATTGAAGCAGTCATTTCTGCAAAAGGATTCCCGACCAAGTATTGAGTGCATAACTGAACATAATTATTTGAAGGTTGACTTTTTTTGTATTCAAAACACTTTTTTTTTATTGGTCGGATGTAATATGCTAATTTTTTGAGACAGGAATTTTGGGTTTTCATGAGCTGTATGCCAAAATCATCAATATTAAAACAATTTAAGGCTTGAACTACTTAAGTTGTGTGTAATGAATCTAAAATATATAGAAACTCTAATGTTTATCAGTACATTGCAGAAAATAATGAACTTTATCACAATATGCTAATTTTTCAGAAGGACCTGTATACATTAAAATCAGGATCTATGGTTTGCTTCAAAATCAAAAAACATTGATTTTACCTAACTCCAGTTCAGTTGGGGCATAAAACTAGGACAGATTCTGACTGTGACCTACTACTCAAAGGAAATTTATGTCTGCATTTAAGTACATGTAAGTTTTCTATTGATTTCTTTTTGATGCTCCAGCAGTGATTTTTTGTTGTTGTTCTGTTTTGTTACAGGTTGAAAAAGAAGGAGTTCAGTTTGGAAGAAATTTACACCAACAAGAATTTCAGCAAACCCCCTGAAAGGCAAGTTTGAGAAAAGCACCATTTAGACTCACTCCTCCCTTATTTATTCAGTTTCTGAATATGTCTGCTTCCCTTCTGATTGCCATTCTTTTCCTGAAGGCAAAGATAAGATTCTGCTGTGGTCCTATTCTCAGCCTAAAGGCAGCTTTGCAGACTGCTTTCTACTTGTTGTAGCTGTTTACTGTCACCAGGATGCAGCATCTGCAGCTCTGGGCTACTCTTGCTTGTCCTGTTGTTGGTCCTTGTTAGCTGCGTGGAAGAAGGGAGTTAAAACATACAAATAGCTGAAGTCAAACAGAGTTTATAAACAGTCAAATGTGTACTTCTAATCAGACTTTGAAGAACAGTACATTTCAATACTACTATTGCCTAATATTTTAAATTTCACTATGCATCCAGTATGAACTTGCTACATAATCAAATCCTGCTTGGGACACAGTGTATTAAAGAAGCTTAATCTAACCAGAGGGTGGCACCACAGGAAAAGTCATATAATCTAAGTCAGCTGAATCACTGTATTAAAAATGAAAAGGTGTGGGGAGTGTGGGGAGTGTGTTTGTGTGCGTAATCAATTTTCTGCCACCTTGCCTCAGTGACCTGACTGGAACTTTCCACTTGCGTTTCAGCCGGCTAGAAACCATATTCGAGGTGCCTCTCAATCGCAGAAATGGCTCCGAGTCCTGGTTTGGTCAGAGGCGTGTGAAACGGTTTTTGGAGTTCCTGGAGGTCGGCGAGGCCAGAAAACCAAAGAAGCCTCTCGTCGGAGTGAGTAAAGCGGTTACTTCCACTTCCAGGACACGACGAGGGGGCTTCCTTAAAGACGAACCGTCCCTCAGCGTGCAGGATGTGGACTCGCTGCTCTGTGCGAAGTTGGATCAGCTCAATTTGTGGTTGATTCATGATCAGAAAGATGGCTGACAGATGCCTCTCAGACGACTGCTTTGGCAGCCATTAAAAGCCAGATAATACTGTCTATATACATTTTTTCAACATGAAGGTTGAGTGCGCGAGCAACCCTTTTGGTCAACACAGTCTGTATAAATGTTGTGGTGGCAAGTTCTAAATGAAGAATGTTTATTCTGTAGCGTTTGTAGCCTGAAAGTTGAAGAACAGTACATGATAGTGCTCTTAAAAGTATTGCCTCATAAACGTGGTTAAAAATAGTGGTTAAGAGTGTGTACAGTAAGTCGCTTTTCAATCATCGCTGCCACCGTCCCTTCCTTCTCTTAGTTACGATCCGTCCATGATGGATTAAGACTGTTAGCGTATGCAAAAAAAATTCAACAATATCAAAGGTTACAGTATCACAAGCTCCCCGTGAGGGTGACTCAATGCCGTTCACTTACAGTAACTGTGTTTTTGATAAGTAATAATGCACGTTGCGTCTGATTTCTCTAAGTGCGTTTGGGCCATTTGAGGCGTAACTTTAGAAAAACAAACAAATCTGAGATTAAGTTTTATATTTAGGGGAGAAAAAAACGTAGATGTTCGGAGATTGAAGTGGCACACTTTTAAGAAAATTGAAAGCCTGAAATCATAACCTCAAGGGAAGAATTGGTTAACCTTCTTACACCACAGATGTAAAGAGCAAGTCCTACTTGCAAACGTCAGTGAGGAGGTGCAGCAAAACCCGCCGCGTAAATGTGATCACCCGATACAAATCTGTATTTTGTTTTGTTTCTGTCTGTCTGGGTGATAGGTAATGATATGGTTCTTGACATAAATCGCCAGCATTTATATTTTTCTAAATTATTCGTTTCAGTCTGTGGGATCTGCGATATGGTGTAATTGAGCCAGCCTTAATATTTCTCGAAAATGAATGAATTTAATCTTTTGTGTTCTCGTGGATTACGACTTCCTCTCCAGCCTATTTACAGAGAATGGCCCTAATACACAGAATCCTAATCGGCTGTCTGTTTTTTGAAAGAAAGCAGTCTGTCAGTCCTTATATGTTGTGACCTTACCACATCATTGTAAGTGGTTATATAGGCAGCTATTTTTTTTAAATCACTAAATGCCAAATACAATACACTCTTCAAGGTGCCAGGAGGAGATTCATAGTCACTGGACTCGGTCTCACAACCACATTTTGTACAATCAGTTGTTTCTACATGTAGTTTGGACTGCATACATCATTCTACTCAGCTCAGGGGAGAGCCTCGGTGAATGGTTTGTGTTTGTGATTTCATAACTGTGGAGGTTTCTTTTGTATTAAATATGAAATCAAGACAATATGCCTCTCCAGTATGCATTTCTAATGATTGCTGGAAGTGTCCACTGCTGTTTTTTTTCCGTGGTGTTTATATTTGCATTGCAAGTATTAACTTGTTATTAAACAACCTTTAAGTGTGGGGTTTTTATATATATATATATTTGCCAAATGTTAATGGGGTTGCCTTAACTGTAGAAATGTGTTTAAATAGGTGTTTTGTAGGCACATTTGTAATCATTGGTGTGTTTTTGTTTTTTATCATTTTGTTAAAATGTTTCAAACAACTCAGAGCACAAAAGTCATTTTATTATAAAATTGTTTAATGTTTGTAAAAAAAAAAAAAAAAAAAAAAAAAAAAACAAAAAAAAAATATAAAAAAATAAAAAAAAAAAAAAAAAAAAAAACAGAAGAAGGGAAGACCAAAAAAGTGTGTCCTGGCTCCTTCCTTATGCTTTTTTGTTGTTCTTGTGTGCGTGCGTGTGTGTGTTTTAATCTTTCCTTAATGTGACTGGATTGAAAAAGTAAACCCTAAACATTCTTAACGTCAACAAATGTGCAAAAAAAGTGGCGGCAGTGAAAGTCCGAGCATCCCCCCGCCCCCGGCACCCCGCCCCTCCAAGGTGTGTGTTGACATCTGAAGATAAACATCCTCTAAGATGTTGTGTTGTGTGCACGTGTGCAACAGATATGGAGGACTCTGTGTGCATCTTCTTGTGAATCAGACTTGAGTTGATGCAGAGGGGTGGGGGTGGGGGGGTCGTCCAGGGTATATTGTGAGTGTTTGTGTTGTAGCAGTTGTCTGTTAGCGAGTCCTTGCCTGCTCCAGCCGGCGCATCAGCTGTTGCCTCCGGACATGGAGCCTTTCTTTCTCCTGCTGGAGCCTCATCTCTTCCGTCTCTAGCGAGTTCACATATTCAGTGGCCTTCTTAAGGATGAGCACCTTCGCCGCTTTCTCGTTGTGCGCCAGCTCTGGCACATGGTCGCGCAGCGTCAGGAAGCTGGATCGCAGGTCGTTGCGACGCTGGCGCTCCAGGATGTTGTGGTTGCGTCGACGCTCGCTGTCCTCTGAGTCGGAGCTGCCTCTCGGGCTGCTGTCCCCGCTGGAGCTGCGCTTGCTGCGCACCCCTGATGTGCTGGTGACTGAGCTGCAGGATGAGGAGGAAGATGAGGAGGAGGAAGAAATGGTTCTGCAAGGAGGGCGTGGGGCATCGGACATCTTTTGCTTCTTTGGAGGCGGGGTTGGGTCATCATCTGAAGCATAGGGTGAGGGGGCTGCGTAGTTATGTTGCTGCTGGTGGACTGAACTTCTCTTTAAGATGAGCTCCTGAGGAGCCCGGCTGATGAATCGACTCACCACACCGGAACCGGATCCTGAGACAATTCCTTTTGCATCTTGATTTTTGGGGTGTACAGAGATGGTGACAGTGCCTGACGCCATGGGTGATGCCTTGGTGATTGCAGAGCGCCTCTTCTCTACTGTCACTACATCAATCTCCTCCTCCTCCTCCTCCTCTTCTTCTTCTTCTTCTTCCTCCTCCTCCTCCTCTTCTTCTTCTTCTTCTTCCTCCTCATCTTCTTCTTCCTCTTCCTCTTCTTCGTCTTCCTCTTCTGAGAAAAGAAAACAACATGAGTGATTAATTGCTCTGACACAGCACTATTCCATCTGTGTGTGCCAGCAAGTGGCAGATATACATGTGAGCGAGATCAAGGTGTAGGATTGAGAATGTTGCTCAATGCTGTTTGCACAAGCAAAAACCTCTTAATGCTTAGTGTCAGTCATTTGGTAACTAATCTATCCTGCAGGAATTGACACGTTCAGTGTCAGCGCTGAGCAGACAGGTTGGATTTCTGCATTTCATTCTCCCTCCCTTATTCAAAACTTTCTTAATCTTCTCTGGGGATGAGACAGCTTTAGTCTGGTGCTTTCAGTCTATCGGCACACCAACACTCATGCTGAAAGTGTGCCAGTAGAATCAGACGCATTAAGAAGTTAGGTTTAACTCTGACCTCTGAAGTTAAAAATCTCATTTGCACCTGAGCGCTTGATCTTTAATACATGTGCTAATGTTGAGCTGAGCATCCGTGGGTGCTTTTGAAGGTGTCAAGAAGTGACCAATCACAAAGCAGAATGTGAGGCCCTGTTAAAATGCCTTTGTGATATTGGCTCCCATTATCAGCTCAGAAGCATCTGAGGAGTGTGGCATTTTACAGCTTATGGTAACCCACTTCAGACACTGCTGTCCCAGAATGTCTGAACACACACACACACACACAGTTTAGTCCTGTCATCACAACAAAACTGGCCACAGCTGGCTGGATGAGGGGGTGTTGCTGATTTTGCCTCCTGTGTGGCTGGGATTTAGCTCTTTGGTGTTTGAAATTCAGAATGGAACAGCTCTAAAATTGAGGTGGAATTAAAATAAAGATAAGAAAGTCTCATGTCTCAGGAGATATTAGTTTAAATTTGTAAACAGGAAAATGAAGAGGAGCAGTGCCTGACACCGCTTTTCCTGAAAACAGCTTTAGGTTTTTGTTTGTTTGTTTTTTAAATGAAGGTCATCACAGTTTTTCTTTTAGGGCCAGTTTCCCCTTAATGTGAAAGCACAGAAGGCGTGCGGCACAACGAAGAATGGGTCGTTTCAAACGACAGAAGCGCATTGGCTCGGCAGTGTGCGCTGGACGGTGGGGCGGCAGGCGATCGGATCACCACCCTTTAAGCCCCAGACCTGGAGGGGCGCCAGGGAGACAGCTGTCGAGATGGAGCGCTTGTTCAAAGCTGTCACACTCCTCCTCCTCCCCCCCATCTCTCTCACACACACACGCACACGCCTAAAAGAAGCTCTCCTCCGTTCTCTTTTCTTCGCTGTGGAGGAGGTGTTTGGCAGGGTTGGCTGAGTCTATCCTCTGTGCCAAGCTGGGGGGCTTTGTACTACAGTTCCACAACGAAAACACGCCGATAAGGGCTGGTGTTTGTTTAGGGAACTTATAAAAGACCGGTGATGGAAGTCTTAGTTTTTAAGTACACATAACATTCATTATCCAATCTAAACACATCTAACATTATGATCCTGACACAAATCCCATATTTCCGTTTTAGACATTATTTCTTGTTTTCTCTTTCTGAGTATTAATTTGAGATATCCCCTCATCTCGGGCGGCAGTTGGCTCAGACTGTCTGTCTCAGACTGTGGAGTAAGTGTCAGTTTGTCACCCACTGTGCGCAAATTGTCCCTCAATTCATGTGTAATGAAAGCGTTCACGGTACCGTGAACCTGACACTTTATCAGCTCATCGCATTATTAAACACCTTTTCATCTCCTCCCTCAACCTGGTCTGACTGTGTGTGTGTGTGATGTCTTTTTGTTTGGCTCAGATGCCAGCTGAGTTCAGTAAGTCACAGAATTCCCCATTTTACCGCCATCTGCCGGATGGAGACCTTGTTGATTACATAAACCTCGTTCACTGTGTCACTACTCCACTGTGCGATCGTTTGCGCGTGTCTGTGTGTTCCTGTGTGTGTGTTATATCTAACGAAGTAATCCGATTCTAGACCAGTCATATGAACAAGCTGCACTCACTCAGGTTTGTTATGGTAGGGGGCTTACAACAAAAACAACAGCAACCAATATAATAATAATAATAATAATAATAATAATAATAATAATAATAAAAATAATAGCGTGAGAGGTAATATAGGAAATGGGATTTTCTAAAACAAAACATGGGGCATCTTCAAATCCTTACCGGAGTCACTAGGCGCGCTCCCGTGGACCGTGGATGTAATAATTGTCCCAGATGAGTCCCTGGTGCTGTTTTTCTTGTTGATCGGAAAGGGGAACACTACTGTGGGGTCCACACACTCTGACATCGAGTTGCGGCTCACCACCTCCTGCGCCTTGACGCACACGCTCCTGCTGCCTGTTGTCGCCGTGGAAATAGCTTTGCCGAGTTTCTCCGTAACCACCCGTTCCAGCTTTTCCCTGGCAGAAAAGCCACTCCACATACAGTCCTGGATGATGATGCTGTTGGGATTAGAATCCAAAGCGGAGCCGAACAGATCGTCGGATGCTCCCCATATATCGTCCCCAGGCAGGAGCAGCAGCTCGGATGCCCAGTCCAATGGATCCCCTAAACCGAAGCCAAGGGGGTCTGCTTCCGGCGAGGCAGCTGCCGGCTCTCCCGGTAGCGCGGCGCGGCTTGGAGAGAGGGGCGGAGTGGGCAGCAACTCGAATTTCTTCCAGATGTCCTCCCCCGGTGGCGCAGAGTCGGGACCGCAGAAGTAGAAGTCCTCATCCGGATAGAAACACGGTTGTAAGGAGTCAAACTCCAAATCAGAGTTTTTACTTATGACCGCCGGCATTCTATCCCACAATCGAAAAACCTGTGAAGAGACAAAAGATAATTTAGTCCTCAGTGAAAGAGCTTCTCGTCACATTCCTTCTCTCCTCTATCACACCTGAAACGGCGCTGTAGAAAGAGCATGAGCCAAAGCCCACACACAGACCCAGTCTGCTGGACTGCATTTCGCACTAACTCTGTGGGGTTTAAAAACCACAAAAATCTCAGAGGAGAATGTGCGTAAATGTGACCATGACGCACAGGCGGTGCAAAACGACTTATTGCCACACGGTTCACAACAGAACCCCAAGAAAAAAAGATTAAGACACAAAAAGCATGCTTACCACAAAATAGATAAATCAAATGACAACAATGAAATCGATGAGAGGCTGTTTTGTCTGAAATAGGAGAGACTGAAAACACTTGTACGCTAAGTTGCTGAAGTGTGAATACGCTCACCTTGTCCTGGCTTGGGATGATGTACGAAATAAAAATTTCTCGTGTCTCGCAGTCAGTAATACAGAGACCAGAATGTGAGCAGTCATCTACTTTGGGAGCAAACACAGTCCTCTGACACACTTTGTGGATGGCCACAGAGTGTTATAGACTCAGTAATGCGCTAGGAAGCTCCTCCCTCTCAAAGTGGGGGTCGGGCTTTCGTTTTGATGGACGCGGGAGACAGGATCTTTCTTTCAAGGTGAATGGAGAAAACAGCCTAAACATCG
Source organism: Hemichromis elongatus (assembly GCA_015108515.1). Lineage (NCBI taxonomy): Eukaryota > Metazoa > Chordata > Actinopteri > Cichliformes > Cichlidae > Hemichromis > Hemichromis elongatus. Next base: position 7,939 of record VUQR01036667.1, read on the forward strand.
TAAGCAGGAACTAAAATCGGGGGGGTGCAAAAGAAAATGCATGAGTTATTGATACACTCAGGCAAACTGTCGTATCTGTTCAATGGGGTGTCATAACTGTGAAGCCGAAGGAAGACAATACATTACAGAGTGCAAGCTGGTGTTAGTGAGCTCTACCCCAAGTGTTTTATGTCTGTTTATAATTAATTCATTGATTATTAATTGAGTGTTTTGCGGTTAATAAAGAAAACATAACAAAACAAAAGAAGAAACACTCTGAGATGAAAGTAACAAAAAACAAAATAATACATTCATATTTTATGAAACGCATTTTAGAGCTGGGTAAGACTTTAAAAATCAGCTTTATAAATGTAATCCATTTATTTATTTGTTTAAGTTGTTATGAACACGTGTCAGTAATTCAAAAGTATGTTCAGAGATGTATTTCTACACAGCAAACCCTTCTGGCCCTGTAGCTGTCCTGTAGAGCTCTAAATGTCATCTTCTCTTTTGTCTGTGGACCACCAGCATCCCAGGATGAAAGACAAAGTAGGGCTCACTGCGCCCTCATACGGACACACCCCAAAACAACATGGGAAACGCGCTCTAACACGACCGATCGGCTAGACAAAGACATAAAACACCAGATCGTTTTTTTTTCTCTCCCTTAAAATTGTAGACTGAATGCAAGTTGGTAAAAATAACAAACCTCTCCTGGGTTTCAAGGAGGAGCGTTTTCAGGGACAACCGGCTGTGCAGGAGAGATTTCAGCTGTCTCCGGGATAAGACAAAATTCAAGAAGAGCTTGTTACGTAACCCCAAGCGGTGGTTGTAGTTGGAGTCATTCCCATTCCCTTTTTAATGACAGCTTTAGGAAGAATGGCGCATCTGTAATTATGCGCACAGGCACAGTACACACACAGTCTTGACACTGACTTTTATGCGCACAGGCACAGTACACACACAGTCTTGACACTGACTTGCAGGGAAAACGTTTACAAAGCAGATTCCGGTTCAACACCAGCTGTGGGCAGGAAGAGTGACGGCTTCCAGTTATTTTCAGACAAACAATGGAGGATGATAAAAACAGCATTTAATATTTTCAGATTCTATCTTTTTTTTCCTCTTGTGAACAATTGACACTAATCATAAATGTGACTGCGATTATATATATTTGTTAATAGATTTAAAAAAAAAATGATGTGGTTAAATTAGAACTACCAGCAATTTCATTCTAGAAAAAGTCCATTTTAGTTCATCAACAAATCTTCCTTTTTTGTGAGGGGTTGAGGTTGAGTTCAAAGGACTAAAGCCAGCGGAAAGTGAGAATCTGCAGCTGTTTGGTGCACGGGGTAGGAATAGTAGGGAGTTTCCTGGGACTTGTTATGCAGCTCCCTATAACATGGAGAAATGGTGTTTGGAGTCAGAAACGCCATGAAATGTTAGATCCTTTTAATTTCTCTCAAACCACTGTTGAGCTTGACCCTTCTGCAGCTTCCTCTACTGTGAAACGGGGAAGAGAGTGGGAGTGGGAACAGAATGGAACAGGGTTTTTTGTATTTATTTATTTATTAATTGTCCACTGTGGATCAGTTGAGCACAGGAAGCCGTTTACTGCTCCTATGGGGGGGCAGTCAAAGAAAAGCAATGATGGTTTCCTGGTGTTATGAAGTGTTGGCATGGAGTTTAAAACACTTGCTGAAACAGATGAGATGAAAAGACGCACACACAAATTTCTTTGTGTTGAATTTGCCCAGATGTGCTTAAAATATTAGCACTGGTTATTTGAAGTAACACCAGAAAACTATCCCCATTTCCCACCAAAAAAGATAAAGGGAAAACTCCAACTGTTTCCCTGAAGTTGTCAACAGCAAATTAATTTGTTGCTAAATATGTAGCTCAGTAGAATCCATAATTATATAGAGAAGATGACAGACTTGGCAGAGGTGGAATAATGCTAGAGGAATAATGCTTTCCTTGTTTTTATGACAATTTGCATGCCTGGTGCCTCCTCCCAGCATTCACCACTGGCCCGGGACATGGATGGTTAAGCAATTAGGCCAGTTTTGATAAAAGATTCATAAGTCACCCCAGTGGATAGCGCAAATACAAGCATGTTGTGAGTAAATTCTACGGCTGTGACAGGCTGTGTGAGGTCAGAGAGCATTCTTATTATATTAATATTTGAATTGTGCACAACACACATGTGGTGGCTGCGTAGATGTGTATTGACTCTTACTGATGTCACATATTATTCAGAGTAAACATTCAGTGCTGTAGTGGAATTAACGACATACAGCTGATACCGTATACATGATCACATCACCATGACTGGCAAATATTCATAAGCTGTCCACGGTGTATGTTCTCCTTGAGTGTTTTGGAAATGAAATACAGACTTGTTGACGCCATTAAAACATTGTTTGTATGTATATTAGATCTGTGTGCTTTATTGACTTTAAGCCCTAATTTGAACTAGACTTGAGTTTCACCTTTTAACTTCACTATCATTAAACATACAATATATTTTTTTTAAAATATCATTTAAAAAACATAATTTGTAATACAAACAATAATCTTCTGTTTTATATTACCCCTGCCAAGCGATATTGAAAATCTGTATTTCAGCATGTTTTTGCAAGTATCTAAATCTTTAAGGTGTATTTAGAGTAGAGACAGTTGTTTCACAGTGTCATCACCAGAAAATCCTTTTACAAATCGAGCAATTTCAGGTCATAAATTAACCTGTGTTCAGTCTGTGTAAGGCACTGTTTTTTTTTTTTTGTAATCGTGTCAGGTCAGGTTGCACAGTGGCAATCCTCTCCTAAAACAAACCAATTCCAAGAAGAGGCCATATTTGTTCCCGATCCACACCATTACATTTCAGCTCCAGCGAGTCCCCCATCCCACAGACCACACCTAAACAGCAGAGCCTTCCCCCAACACCTTCAGATTTACCTCACGCCCCAAGGTAAAATAGGTGGTAACCTTATCCCTAAGGTCCACCCGAGGAAGCAGTGTCTGAGATTTAGTGGCATCTAGTGGTGAGCTTAGAGAATGCCTCTCGCTTCACGCTCTCCTACCAATGTTTTAAAGAAATTTAACTAAAAATGCACAACAACAAAAAAATGCAGGAGACTCTCTTTAGAGCCAGTGTTTGGTTTTCCTTCTTTAGGCTACTGTAGAAACAAACAGGTACAAAGTGTAGAGAGTCAAGTAAAAATTCTGTAGCGCTAGAATGGATGGACCTCATAGTTGTGAACAGTTGGGATTCGATATGGGTATACCAGTATAACAGTCAATAACTGCAATAAAGCTTACTTTTTTATTGCCTTTAGAGTGTGGTGACCAACCTCTAAAAACTGAATTTATAAAAGGCAGAAAGTAAACAACATGATGATGTAACTTTGAGCTTTGGTGCTTTTGACATATTTCTCATTAGTGTGGTGTGTGTGTGTCCAGAAGCATGTTGAAAACATCCATGCTGTTAACCAGGAATTTAAAATGACATATAATGTGTGTGAAAGTTGCTTAGAACCAGTCAGGATGTAAAAAGCAACTTAACTAAGTCCACAACAGACACATAAGGATGCAGCATGACCTTTTTCAAATGCCTGAAGGTGAAACAGCCAATAACAGCCATTTACCAGTGGTTTGATATGGGAAAGTACTGACCCCTTTCTTATTGCTAACAATCGATCCCCCTACACACTGCACCTTTAACAGAAACCTTCACAGAAACCCAACTGTTTCAGTCTCATTTAAAGTTGCTGATCTACCTTTATTTTTTTTAATTTCTTGACACTGGGTCAAGAGGACAGTGTAATATATAATTTATGCTTTATGAGTTTTTTAATCATCCTAAGAGTCAACCTAGCATACAGTTTAAGGCTAGCCAAATGTCATGCATGGAAACTGTGGCCGATTTTCTGTTGAGGAGCACGCGTGTCTATTCCAAACGTCCTGAGTAGAATCTGATTGTTCACATGCTGTAGTTGGTGATTCAGGTTAAAGGAAGCCTTTTATTTTTAATGCTGCCGCCAGTTATGACTTCACCAGGATTTTGTAAGACACTTAACTTTGAAAGGGAAAGAAGGAGCGAGTTGCAACAAATCCCTGAGGAATTTCTATGAGATTTCTATTGCCATTCCTCAGTTAAAAACCCCGCCAAAAAACATTTTTCGACCATTAGAAAGCCGTATAAACCAATATGACAGATATGCTTGTAAAAATGTTTGTTTTCCCATGTCTATTTTTGGTCCTTGTTTTCCCATCAGGACTATTTTGGAAAGAATAAACTTGCTGAGGAAGTAGTTTGGCCTTTAGATATTACATTTTGAGAGTGCCAAACGTGTGCCTGTATGAAAAAGTGTCTTGTTAGATCTTGCCCTCAAACTGTGTCTTAAGCATGCCTACAGGTCTACCTGTGCAATTAAACCATGTAAACATCACTTTTTCCACTTGAGCAATGCTTCTGTATATTATTTTCAGGATTTCTAGTGCAATCCCTTCCACCCAGGTTCCTTTGTGTTTATAGCAAATGTGCTCCAAGATCCTTGAAATTGTAATAGAATGCAACAGCACACTACCTCTTGGGAGATATTTCCATGTAAAGTCTAGAAAGCTAAAGAAAATGTTTTGTAACAGAAAAGCAAATTTGTATGACTATATTTCAAAAGCTAAAGCTGTTGTAACTACAGGCAGCGTCATCATATCTCAGTGTGAGAAAAGATACAGGTTTGCTTTGTTGGCTTCATCGAAGGTTGCTGCCAAGGGAGTCCAGAAACACATTAACTGTTAGGATCTTTACCTGCCAGTGGATCAGCTCAGGAATGCATAAAAAAGATGTCATGCAAACGTTGAGCAGGCATCCAGTCACAGTGTGGGAGCTTTTTCAGAGATGAAAAGTGATACGAGTATCTACTTTTTTTTTTTTGTCTGTTTGTTTTGGTTTTCACCTTTTTTGATGATGTTAAAGAAAAAAGATTTCAAAAGGTGTTTGCACTGAGGACAAAACACATCGTGAAAGTGAAAGTGGGACTTGATGTTATCTACATCATAGATGTTGTGGGAGCGTCCCATATTAGGGAGTTGTTTATTTATTCATTAAATTGATCGGTTCTGGCTTTCAACAGTTCCCATAAAGCATAAAATAGGATGCAGCATTGGGTGTAATTGTCCATCGCTGCTGTGGCATGGATCACATTACAAGTTATGGATCAAGTCGGGACCGTAAACCAAACTCCAGACCTCCCAACGATGCACAATTGGAAATCAATACAAGATAAATTAACAGCACGGGTCACGCTAATGTGATCCTCTGAGTCTGATCTGCTCTTTTCACAGTGAGGTGAAAAGTTTATCCATCACTCCATCACTTGGACATTATCACAGGGAAAATGTGCCCCCACGGCCCCACAACACCTATTTACAAAAACCTTGCCAGACATAGCCTGGGAGCAAGGCATAGCCGTTTAAAGTGCTGTGTGTAAATTCAGTTTTGCCTTGACAGCTTTATAGGCCCATTGTTGCTCTCTTGTGGAAAAAAGGGAGGATTTTGGTGTGTTTGTGGAGCTGTGAATCAGGGGAAGGAAGCCTTATTTAACTGATATTGGTTTGAGGTGCAGTCGCATGCACATAGAAAAACCACAGACTGTTAAATAAACTCCAGTCTGATAAGAAAGGCCATACAATGAGCAACTCTCTAGTGCCTGCTCATTAGAAAGAGAGAATGGCCACCTGACTCAGCAGTGTCTTTCAGCTCGTTGTTGTGTTTTTCTGAGCATTTTCATCAGTGTACATTTGGCTGTAGCACACACCTGTTTTTTAGGAAAGAGCTGGACAAACATGGACCACCTGGTCAGGACAGACATATTTAGAAACTTAGTGAACATTGTAGAGCACTGAGCTTCCTAGAGACATCCCAATATAATCCCAGTGGATAACAAATACATGTATATGAATATGCAGATATTTCTAAGATGACAAGATTTGTTTGTGGTTTTTGTTTTTCTTCCGAATACTGTTGATCAATCACATCTGAGCCGTCTTTGGTTGCATGCAATTAAGCAGTCCACGTGAAGAGCAAAAGAGGTGACACATACAAAAATGCATTCCAGAAACCACTGACAATCATCTGACAACGTTTTATCTTCTTATTTGTCTCTTTTTCTAATTCATCAGCTTCTTAAGCAATGTCCAGTGGATGAAACTGGAATGGATCATCAGACAACAGATGTCCGGTTCCCAGATGGGGTGGACAAAATCACTCCTCCAATTGAACTTTAATGCTGTTTGCTATCTCCTGAATATGCAAACAGGCACTTGTTTCAAATACATTTACCACAAACATTCTCAGTGTGGTGTTTACACCTGCTTTCTGCGTCTATATTCTCCTTAATAATAAAAAGGTTGAGGTTGCTGCTAGAATTTAGCCTTTTCTGTAGCCTTTTGCAGCAGCAGCCACAATAGCCGTGTTCAACGCAGCTTTTCAACACAGGCTATCTGAAAACATTAACGGATCTTGTTTTGTGTGCTAACAAATGAGCAGTACACGTGCTGAAAGTGACATTCATTACTGCGGGTGACCTCCACTGACTGGTTAGTGCAGCTGTTGCTTAGTTTTGATAGCGGGACAGATAACGCATAATGCATTTGTGTAATGATAACATAACCAGCTTGACTGTGACTCAAGATAAACGGTCATGTGGGTTTTGAAGGGGGGAAAAGGAACTAGATAGCTTTACGCTAAGTGACTTGTTTATTGATGAACACCGATGGAGACAGCGATATCAAAAGTCTTTGTTTGGATTTGTCTTTACCTCACACATGCAAGCACTGCATGTTCCCTGACACCACCCTCATGTCTTTGGAAAGGTATTAAATTCTTTCACTTCCCCTTAATATTATGTATATCCAAAAACAGATAATCTGCACAGTACCAGCTCTTGGCCCCAGTGAACCCAGGAAAGCTCTGATGGAGGT
>VUQR01036667.1:14921-27823 GCA_015108515.1 Hemichromis elongatus
GCCCGTCTTTATCTACTTGCGTTTGTTTTGATCCTCAGGGGTCATTAGCAAGACTAAATGTTTGTCTGCTCACAAAGGGAGATGGTTAATATGTTTCAACGCATCCATTTGTCAGGCTTCTTGCCTCTCGCTGCACAGTGTGTGAAAGGGGAGCTTAGCATCTCAACTGGCATTTCAAGACTTGCAAGCATTTCAACACCTCCGGCAGGAGAGGCCCACAGTGTGTCTGTGTGTGTGTTCACATGTGAACATTTGTTTATGCACGTATGTGCGTGTCTAAATACATTCCTCCTCATGGGGTTGGGTTCCCAGCCTCCTGGTCTATATATCACCCCTGAGATCATCAATGTGCAGTTTGAAGAGGTTAAAAAAAAAAAGAAAGAGAACTTTTTGCTTCCTGCAGACATGATCCATCCTGTCGGTCTGCTCCAGTCAGATTAGTGTGACTTACGAGAATTAGGAAGGGGTTGAGCAGAAGAGAGAAAATGAAGAAAGGAGAAGAAGAAAGGCAAAAAAGAGAAGAGAAGAAAGAAGAATTTTTTGCTCTCAAGGCAAGCAAAGGAAACCAATGTAATAAATTTTAAGTGAATGGTTGTGTTGACAGGAAGTGGTGTCGTTAGCACCGTTTTAATGATATCATTGGTGATTTGTTGAACTCTGGCCTAAACAGGAAGTCGGCCGTCCAGAAAAATGTCTGTGCTTGCAACGTCCAGCTATCAGTGGGCAACGGATCTATTTGTCTCTGTGATGAGTGATTCTTTCCTCCTGTGCTGGAACCTCCTACAGTATTCAGAGCTCATAATTTTAGCCACCAAGTCTCAGGTCTGTTGAACTGTCACCACACCAATACAAATTAGGTCTCAAATAAGTCATGTATTGTCAAAATTGCGAACGATGAATTATGTATATATTTTGTAAAACTGTAGTAGAGAAGAAGAATTATGATGCACAGTATGGACAAAATGTATAAATGCATGAATTGTAATGATTACATAACATACACTAACTGACCACTTCATTGGTTACATGCACTCATCAACTGCATTAGCTACCTAATGCATTGCAGCATGTGCACATGGTCAAGGCAACTTGCTGAAGTTCAAAGTTCAGTATCAGGATGGGTAGTTTAGTGACTTTGAAGGAGGCATGGTATTGCCAGTCAGAAACTGTTCCTCTAATGGCATTTTCCCACACAACCATCATCAGCATTTGAGAATGATCCAAAAAAGAGAAAACATCCAGCGAGTGACATTCTCCAGGCAAATATGCCCTGTTCATGCCAGAGGTCCATGGAGAATGGCCAGACTGCTTCAAGCTGATAAGAAGCCAACTCATAAAATCCACTTGTTACAACCAAGGATTGCAGAACGCACAACATGTCAAACCCTGAAGCAGATGGGCTACAGCACTAGAAGATCACACCAGGTGCTGTTACTGTCAGCTAAGAACACAAAACTGAGGTTACAATTCGCAACAATAGACAAGAGAAGATTGAAGAAACTTTGCCTGGTCTGATGAGTTTCAATCGTGCTGCAATATTTGGATGGTATGATGAGAATTTTAAGCAACATAAAAGCATGGATCCTGCCTTGTATCAACAGTGTTGGCAGCTAGTGGCAGTGTAATGATGTGTGGGTATATTTTCTGTAATATTTTGGGTTCCTTTAGTACCAGTTTCATTGTGTAAATATCTTAGCCTTCCTAACCATTCCGCCCCTTTTAACCAAAGCATGGACATCTTTTAATAGATACTTTCAGCAGGATAATGTGCCATGTATTGGACAAAAAAAGGTGTTGCTTGAATAAATAAACTGGTTGTACATAATGTATGAAATACAATAACAATAGCATATACCAGTGCATGTGTACGGTATGGAAAAAGTGTGTTTAAGCACCTCGTTGCTAAACGGCAGTTATTTCCTAATGAGATGTAAATGACTGTAGGAGGTGGTCCCCCACTCACTCAGTGGGATGCCTTTCCACTTTTGAAGTCCTGATTTTGGGGGTCTAGGCGTTGTCATAGTGATGCTCCCACTGATGGTCCCCCTGATGGTCTCTAGAGAATTGGCTTTGGTTGGAGTATTGACAGGCATGTGGCAGCCTTGGCGTATTTCTTCTCTTCTCCTCTCCTCCCCTCAATCTCACATCATCCTCACTTAAGCTTTTAATATGAAAGCATGCCTGGCAGACAAAAATGATTATTGTAAGCAAAAAAATGTCAATTCCCGTTGGCATTAATCACACAGATTAAAAATGTGCAATGTATGCAAAGCACGTTATATATAGAAGCTTTGTCTGCATGATGTGTTTTGAAGTTTTTGGAGTTTGAAATGAAAGCTGGGGATATAAATACTTCATATGAAGTAAAAGAACAGAGGAGTGTAAGTATGTAGATCCCAGTTGCACATCTCTTTTTTTCTGTGCATTCTGTGACTTTGAGTCTCTTCACAAGGGACAGTTGAGTTGCAGGAAAATGAACATCAAGGGCATCGAGTTCAGTTTGACCACCAGCAAGGTAATATGCCAGACATACCACGCTGTTCCATCTGTTCATGGTTTAGTGCGCATGGAAATTAAAGGCATGCCACCTGCCGGAATGCAATGCGCATTTATTTATATGACACATGGATGTTATGCACAGAAATGCACATACTGGAAGAAAAAGGGGACAGAAACACACTGCGAGATGAACAAGTGGCAGACACAAGCAGAGAAAGAGATAACGGGATGATTAATATTCAAGATTCAGGGACACTGTGTTCCCACTACAACCCACTGACCCAGCAGATCGCCCTGTCTTGTCATCATTGATCATCCTTTGCTGTCAATTGATGTGATTGTATTTGAAGGGAAGGTCTTTGTGAATGACAGGCACCAGTAGCCTACAGGCCCGTGACCTTTGTGCCCTCCACAAGGTCAACAACCTCACCCTACCCTTCTAAAAAAAACTTGCTTGGCAGCCTTCCCCCTTCCTCCATCTTCTGACTTCCATCATGTGATCCACTAATCAATTAAGCTGCATTTTTGTGTGAGGTCATGCCAATGTTTGCTCCTCCTTTTTCCTCTTTAAGTGCCTGTGTTCTTTTTATGGTATGCAATTAAGAATCTTTTATATATATTCTTTATATAAATGTATATTCATATTTAGCAAAACCGTTGTAACAAACTGAACCTGGACCAAAAAGGGAATCAGCTTAAGATGACAGTCATGGTAAGGCAGCAAGAAACTGACTGAAAAGGAAATGCATTTTTAATTACATCAGGTTTCCTTTTTCTTTTCTTTTCTTTTTTGCCTTTTTTCCACTCGAAACCTCATATTTACATAATCTGCATTATTTTATTCAGCGTAATCTAAGAATTCTTATCTATATACAAGATCTGGTTCTTGATTGGATGTTACTGCTATTAGTCATGGTCATGTGACTGTTCTCAGGTGATTTAAGAGGATGTTGCCTTGTCTTTTCACCGCCATGCAATAAATAAGGTATTTGGAGTTCTGCGGCTTGCGAACTATTCATTTTCTGCACCTTTCCCACAGGATGAGGAGGGTGTGTGTGGATTGTTTTTTGTTCCTTTATTGAGTGTGCACAGTATGCATGTCCAGTAAATGAAGAGAGAGCTGCTACAGTATATGGACAAAAGTACTGGGCCACCTATACATTGCACTTACAGGAGTTAGCATGCTGATGTTATTCCCAAAAAGCGTTGGTGACTTTTACGCATTATGAGCCTTAGCACTCAGTTACACTTTACAACAGAACCCCTTACAGTCGATCACTGAGTATTTAGAAGAAAATACATTCCATGACTTGCTGCATTGGTGACATCCTATTTATAGTACCACATACTTGTGCCAGTGGGGCTGAAAACACCAGAATTTACCAATAGGCAGGTGTGTCTTGAGTGCCAGCTACAAAAGAGACTGTGCCTCTAAAACAATAAGGATATGCTGTTAGATTGCAAACAAATGATGTAAAAATAAAAAAAATATTTTAATCAACTGAAGTTTTGCCAGAACTAAAGAATTACTTGGTTCCGTTGAAAAGCGATGTAATAAACTGTTTTAGCTCTATCTTATAATCGGCATCTCTGACTGTTATATTACATTTCAATCTTTTCTGAACATACAAGCTCACATCGTCAAAGCAGGACCTGTGTGTGTCTGTATGTATGTGTGTGTCCCATAAGATTTCCACGAGGCCACTGAGGCCCATTATCTCACTTAGTAATCACTGTGCTAAATTTAACATGGGGGATAAGAGGAAATCAGGCCCAAATCAAAGGGCCTGTTATCTGCTCAGTGCTTATAGTGCAGATTATGAAACATCACGGTGATCTGATAAACATATGGGCAAAGAACAGGGCACAAACATCTGCACGCCTGCTGGCCACACAATAACAGAGAAGACTTTATCCCACTGCAAGCCCTCAGTGAAAAAGAGGAAGCTGGCCAAAAGTAGTGTAGACACAATATTAGAATGTGCATGTTTGTGTGTGTGTGTGTGTGAGAGAGAGAGAGCTAGTTTCTAGTAAACCTCCTGGCAATGACATGCTTGGCAAAGGGTTGAGGAAATAGTCCCTAAGTTACCTTTGGACTGATTGTGTTTGAGTTGAGGAAAGGAGGGAGGGAGTGGGTGTTTTTTGGTAGATGGGTGGGTGGTGAGGACTTGGATGGAGGAGAACAGGAAGACAGATTGCCTATGGCGAGCAGGACTTCCTGTTAGATCCAGGTCAGTAAGTTGCAGCATGACACTAGGAGGGGAAATGGTCTGTAATCGCAACAATCAACGTGATTAGCGTGAGCAAGCTGCAGTGCCAGACCTCAGTCTGCCACCCAGGTTGTTGCTGGCCTGCAAGCACCCTCAGCATCGCTGCATGGGAACGGTGAGGGTGGGAAAACAAAAGACTGCATCCCTTTTCACACCTAAAAGGCACACAATTTCATATTTGATCCAGTTAATTTTGAATTATCCTTCAGAACATTATATGGCACACGTGCATGTCATCATCACCCATGAGGGCTTTCTTATTCTCATCCTATACTTGACATTAATTTGTTTAAAGATATGAGGGGTGTGTCTTCCATCACTGTAATGTCATATCTGCTGCAAGCTTTGCAAAAAACATGTATGTATCTGTCTTTTATCTTTTTGTATCTTTTGTCCTCTTAAATCTCCTCTCCTCTCATTTTAAAAAAACACATAAAAAGTGTTGTCATGCTCAGTATCTGTCTCTGTTAGACCTTATTTCAACCTTCTTCCCATAGTGTGATGCTGCAGCTCACAATTCTTTTAATTAGTCCAAAAAGCTAAAACCCTCCAACAGGTTTTCAGACTTAAAATGATGTAAAACATGCCTCACTCTAAGTGTAAAGAAACAAGAGAAAAGGCTGTGGCTAAAAAGATGGAGAGATCCCTTATGCCTTAAGCCATTAGTTCAATATTTTGACCTGATTTCGAATATGTCACTGTGAATTGTGGGAAAAAGACAACAACTTCCTCTTTTATGTGGTCAGAAAAGAAAACAAGTGCTGTGTCAGAAACAAACAGATTGCCTTTGGGAAAGAAATCCTAAATAGTATGTTGTTTTATGTTACAGCCCACTTTTGAAGACCCAGAATCAGGGTTAGCCAAATATATAATGCAATCAAATTGAAGGAATGCTAAATCTAAGAAAGGTCAAGGTGGATGCTAAAATGTCACAAATCTCATTCCTAAAGTTACAGAGTTGCTGGCCTGATAGAAATGACTGCCACAACTCACAAAATTTAGGCCCATGATATGAAAATAAACATAAAAAAAAACATAAAATGAAAGCTCTTTTGTAGTTAATTAAGAGAACAAGAAAGCAGCCTTGTGCCCTGCTGCATCTAGTGAGTGCTCATTTGTCTGTGACTTAGCATTCCCAGAGTATCCATCTCTTTGTGTCTAAACAGGCTGTCAATCACCGCGCTGGCACTTCCTGTTTACCTGTCCCATTGACCTCCTCTTTGGAGAGTCACCGGTGCTGAGTGCTCCAGGCAGCCCTGAGGACATGCACTCACATGGCCAGCTTCAAAGTTAAGGCAAAGTTTACCCAGAGTTGAGCTTCCACAGGCTGCCCTGCTGTTTGCTGGGGTTGTGCGCTCAGATAAGAAGGCTGCTTCCTGGTCTAAACATACACAGACAAAGAGAAAACAAAGAAAGAAGGACGGGGGCTCGGAGGCAAACAGTGAAGTCTTATCACAGGTATCATTTGTTTGAAAAGTGAATCAATAACTTAGAGAGATTGTTGACGTGCAGACGTTTGGTTTATGGACGATATGTTGTCCAAGCTACCAAATGAAACTTGGCAGAATCAAATGGAATTGATTGGTGTCATTATATTTTATTTATATAGCAGCAAAACTAAACAATAGTCAGCTCAAGGCGCTTTATATTGTGAGGTAAGGACATCAGAAAAAAAGTCTTTCAGGTTTTCATTACAGTTTTTTGCAGTTTTTTTTCCAAATGAGGTCCACATACCTGTACAGGATATGGTTACACATATGGTTGTTGCTTGGCTATATGCCAGTTTACTGTGACAGTGCCAACATATGCATAACTGTTCTTTTTCCTCATGGCAATTTTTAAATCACTACTTGACTGCTCTTCCACGTCCCATATCCAAACTGAAGATCACACAGACTCACCTCCAAAAGTGAGTCAGTGCTTACAGAGTGTTTTGTTAAAATGCCCAATTTTACAACTCAGATATACATGTTTACACCCCAGCAACAAAACACAACAAAAGTTTTGGTCCTTATGGCTAATTTTTCCCCTCACGACAAGTGTAATTATTTTTATATGTTTTTTAAAACTCACAATTTAATTTGTACTCAGGCTTAAGGTTACGGTGAGGCCACTTTGAGTGATGGTTGTATATGAAACTGGCAGCTGTAGCTGCTAGCTACTGCTGTGCCTCACCTCAGCTAATTTTAGTCACTGAACTCTCCCTCTTGACTACCTCTCTTGGAACATTTTAAAACAATTGTCTGACAAAAAATTACAGCTTTCTATGTGGTTAATTATGCTCGGCGTTTCCGAAAAGGTCTTTGTTCAGGTTTTGGTGGGTGAAATTGAAGTATTTTTTTTGTAGGTCACTTAGGAATAATTAGCATGGGTCTGTGTGGCCTGTGTATGGTCATTTCTGGCTGCAAAATAAATAGATGTGATGGCCACAGTGCTAAACTTAGCTTCAAAAAGAGGGATTTGGAAACGCCAGTTACCCTCCTGTTGTATTAATTACATGGCTGCTCAAGCAGTGTTTGTTGTGGCATTAAACCATACTAACACACCAGTCATCTCGCCTAAACCACCAGGAATAAAAATATTTAGGAGAAAGCAAATAGCATTAAATAAATAATACACAAAGGTAACAAAAGATATGAAAAACAGAGATGGACAAATTCAAAAAGTTCCAAATTTAAAATTTTATTTATGTGTATTATATAACATCATGAGCAGCTGTGTTTTATTTTGCCTGAGCCGCTCTCATGGATGAACAACATGCCACCATCATGTGGTGTTCTTCATAATTTAGCATTAATTGAGACTTAAACTACAGCAGTTATTACCCTACATGGATGCAGCCCAGCACGTACCCGTTAAATGCAGTCCAGTGCTGACCGCACAGTGAACTAGGAACATAATGGCTGTTCTGTTCCTGCCATCTCTCAATGTAATGGTACTGTAAACTAACAACTCAAAAGCCCCTTGAGCCACATGGCCTTGCTGCCGTGGTATTTCTACAACAAATTAGAGAGGCAAACTTAAATATTGGGTCGCCTGTCAGCATGATGGGTGAAAGGAAAAAAGAGGCAATTAAAGGCTAATGTATTTCAATTAGTGGCTAACTTTTAAAGGAAAAGCGGACTTCCGCATAGAAAAAGTCCAAACATGGGTCATCGGAGAGTGGGTTGCATTTGGTGTTTGGGGTTTAGGAGCAGTGTAAGCATCAATAAGGCCATGTGGCTATTAGCAAATGAGAAGTAATGTCCCCTGAATGATGGTGATAATGATGCTGTGGACAAAACATTGAATTTTGATTGGCCTCTCTCGGTGAATAGGTCCCACACACAGGAAGTGCTTGTTTGTTCCAAGCAGCACTATTTCCCGCCTGTGTGTGTGTGTGTGTGTGTGTGTGTGTCGGGGGGGGGTTCCACCACTGTGATAATCAGTACAGGCGTATGTGCATGTGTGTACCTTACTTCTCAATTTTCCTTCTTTAGCTGGCTGTTCAAAGAGCCACTCCTCGCCAGGGCGGAAGCCCCTTGCAACCTAGAATGAGATCAGTGTGCATCCAACAAGGGACTTCCTCCCCACACAGGAAGTGGAGGTGCAGCTGAGAGGGAAAGGGCTCTTCCTCTGCCACCCCCGTTCCTCCAAGTCCTGCTCCTCCCTTGTCCTCCTCCATGATCCGTGTTTTGTCTCAGAAATAACATAAAGCATTGCTCGCGCTCACTCCCTCTCCCCTTTCTCTGACCAAGCAGGAAGTGCAGCCTGTTATGTTTACATAACAGAGGTCCTCTCTCCCGCCAAAGCCACCCAATGGCCCCTGGGAAACGGGAATCCCCAGACTTCATCTGCTCACATTTGTGAAGTGGACATCCATCACAGATTGACAGAGAAATGTGTCTGCATGTGTATATGGGAGAGAGGCTTCCGGTGGGAGCAAAGAGAGAGAGAACAGAAGAGCATCTGTGCCGATGTTGATGATCCTTTCCTGAGAAGGTTTTCCTTTTACTTAAGTTGACCCCTGCTGCAATGGAAGAAGAACTGGATGTGCTCTTGTTCAAGAGCCCCCCATTATTTCCCATAGTGCCATTTGGCTTTGGCACTTATCTCTTTGCACATGATTCCAATAGTGACGATTTGCACTCAATGTGCGCTTAAAGGGAGATATGAATGCCATCGGTGATGGTTAACACACTATGTCTGCCTTGTTCTGGGGGGAGATGTGCACACTCATGAGGCTCATGTGACTAGCAATGGTTCCACAGAGAGAGGGTCTATCCATCAGAGGCCCCCAGAAAACTGCCCGTTGGCCATCATGGAACGAATGAAGACTTTTGAGTGTGTGGAAGGGAAGTGGATATTTAGTACACTGGTGGCGGGGCTAGATTAATGATTTTCTGTCTGTGGATTTAAGTGTGTGTGACAAGAGTCCCGATGTGGTGTTACACATCAAATGTTCACATAATTTTTCTTTAATTAAAAATAAATTGGGAAATTTACAATTACTTTTAAACAGAAACACCTCAGAGAAAAGCAGCAGAGGAAAAAAAATGACAGATGCCTTTGTGAAAAAACTTTCTGACTTTTTTTTTTGTTTGTTTAAATTTTTCTGTCAACTAGAAGAGCATTTTTGGATTCTTGCTCTAAACCGATTTATCTTGTTTTTCAGTCTAATTATCCAGATTCTTTTAACTGTGCAAACTTGCCATAAATCATTAATTTCACACTAATGAATCCCACCTGTTCATAAAGAGGTGAGCATTTGTGACTCTTGAGTGGTTTAGGCTAGATGAAGTTAGATGTTTTCAAAGCAGGGCAGTGTGTCCCTAATCACCGAGTATTTAGAAACAGTTCAGCTTGTTTCAGGTAATGTTACACTGTCTTCAGACAGCATATAGACTCGGACAGCTGTTAGCACAGCACAACCAACTACTGAAATATAGAAGCCCCTGCAGATTTAAAGTAATCTATTTGTTTGCTTGAATAAAAGGATTTCTTGTTTTGCTTTGATAAATTACTGCCAAGTAACTCTATCCCATTTGTTTTTGTTGTTTTGTGGATTCTATTCAGTGCATGTGTTCGTGTATTACATCTATGCCTGTGTTTATCCACACATTTGTTTAGAGTGTGAAATGCTTCCACGCATCCTGCTGTTGAAGAACTTGTCCTTGGCTCTGCAGATCCACTCACAGAGTGGAGAGTTTGAGTAGCTGCCACGAGGACTTATGGCCTCAGGACCTGTTGGTGGAGGTCAGAGAGTACAAGAGGCGACAGCTGTAGAAATGTTGGGAGCCCGGTGCAGCATGAATACTACCGGTTATAGCCAGCATCGCACGCACACACGGACACATACACCCCCACACACTCAACACACACAGCAATCAGATCCTTATCTAAAGAATACATTGTTTGGAAGTCGCTCGAGGACCGCCTCACAGGATATAGCCCACTGTTAGAAAGTGTGTCTGTGTTTGCGCGTGTTACATAGGATTGTATAGGACGTGACGAAAAATGCTGAGGCCTTTCATTGCAGTTTTCGCTGATCTCCAGCCCGTTTGAATGGATTTCCATGATTTAAGTCAATCTTTGAACTCTTTTGAGTAGTTTATGTGGTCATTTACTATACAGGAGGCTCGTTTTTCCTCTATAAGTCAAACTGCTACTACCAAAAGTGTAACATATGAAACAGATTTTCTAAAATTTACAACCATTTTTATTTGTATAATTTATTTGTATAGTGCCAGCTCTAACAAAAATGTCAACAAATAGTTAGCAGAGGTCAGATCCAGGCTCATGAGGGGTCAGGAAACTAACATGGTCATTTTGGGCTTAGGAGGAAAGATAAGAATGAAAAGAGGAACATAGACAGGACACCAACAACAAAAATAGAAAAAGACAAAGTATAGGAGAGATTCTAGAGAGAAGATAATGACCATCAACAGTGGCATGTAAAACCATTAGTAATGAGAAGAGCTGAGTGAAGAAACGCTCAGTCCATCAGTCCATCCTCAGCAGACGACTCTATAGCAGCCCAACTAAGATTTGGTTTAGGGTCAGCTGATCCTGTCCTAAAGTCACCATATTCAAAACCTTCCTTTTTCAAAGGGGAAAGTTTTCAGCCTAAAATTAGAGGTGGCGTCTGTCTCCTGAACCCAACTTGGGACCTGGTTCCACAGGAGAGGAACTAACAGCTGAAGGCACTGCCTCCCATTCTACTTTTAGGTAGTCTAGGAATCTCTGAGAACAAAGTGCTATATTTAGATAAAAGGGTGCTCTGATGTCTTTTAGATACGATGGGGTTGAATCAGGACTCGTGATTTGTATGTGAGGAGAAGGGCAAAGGGCATTTATCATTGTGGCGCCCATTAGTACTTTTTGTGCTGCATATTAAACTAACTGAAAGCTTTGCAGGGTTTTAGGACAACATCATCATATGGAATTAAAATAGTCCAGCCTGGAAGTAGACAAATTAAATATTTTCCCTAAAGAGACAAATAAACAGATTAAATAAATAAGGAGGTCTAGCATTCTTAATTATGTAGTCACCTAGTTTTTTACTGATTCATATCATCTTTTCTCATTATTAGAACCAGCGGGTTAGTCAGTGTTAAATGAAGCAGTAATGAGCAAGCAGCAAGTTAATACATTAAACACAGCAAGCGAAGTAATCAAACTGTTAATGGAGGCTTTAAAGCTTCATAATTACCTTTCAGTTTCTGAAAGTGTTCTTTTTTAAACCAGCTGTTGGAAGCAGCACATTTACATTACCATTTAGAGCATCGTTTGTTTAAAACTAATATGCACTGTTGCTTATTTTCTATCAATTTCTGAATCCAGTGGGATAAAACGGTAGGGTCCATTCCTCAATTAGGACCAGAAGGTTTTCAACATTTGCAATTCTATTCAATTCAATTCAATTTTATTTATATAGCGTCAAATCACAACAACAGTCACCTCAAGGCACTTTATAATGTAAGGTAGAGCCTACAATAATACATACAGAGAAAAAAAAACAGCAATCAAATGACTCCCTACGAGCAAGCACTTTGGCAACAGTGAGAAGGAAGAACTCCCTTTTAACAGGTAGAAACCTAAGGCAGAACCAGGCTCAGGGAGAGAGACGGCCATCTGCTGCGACCAGTTGGGGTGAGGAAGACAGGATAAGACAGGCTATGTTATGGAGTTATTTAGTGGCATTTTTGTAACATAATTATGACATGGTGGTGTCTTTTACTTGACTAGGTTATGTAAGCTTTTGACACAGAGGAGTGTCTTGCCAATCTGCTGAGATCAAGACACCCATTGTAAAAAAAATAATTAAAAATAGGATTGAGATCTTGTGAATATGAATATTGTGTCACTAAACTGCTTTCCAGTAATGTATCCAGTAATTAATTGTTTCAGTTTACTGAAAGGCCATTTTGGCCCCTTAGATGCCTCTTCTCTCCGGCGGGGAGTTGCGTTGCTGACCTGGATGCCCAGAAAGAGGTGCTACAGCTGGAGCTTTACTCTGGAGAGACAATGCTGGTGCTGGTAGGAGCAGCTGTTGTGTGTTAGACTGTCAACACAGTAATGAAAAAGGAGGGGGTGGAGGGTGGGTGGGTTAAATCAGGCACAAGGAGTTTTGGTTGAAGTTTGTTCTCATGTTACATTAGTATCTGCTTTGCTTTACTTAAGATA
The DNA here is from genome assembly GCA_015108515.1 of Hemichromis elongatus. Classification (NCBI taxonomy): domain Eukaryota; kingdom Metazoa; phylum Chordata; class Actinopteri; order Cichliformes; family Cichlidae; genus Hemichromis; species Hemichromis elongatus. The sequence goes on from VUQR01036667.1 coordinate 27,356, forward strand.
GTTTGATTATGTGTAACACTAATGCGGCAGAAAAATAATGCCAGACACCCAAAGCAGTTTGAGGGGATTGTGTTTGCATAGCAATCTTAGCCACATTTTTGAGGTTCTTCCGTGTTGAACATCTTACGCCCAAGCCAAGCCCACCGGCATGTCAGAACACTGAAGTCCACTTCAAGCCCTTCATCGCCATCATCGTCAGGGTCTTGGATCTCTGAACCGCCCCTGTTCCTGTTCTCATGGGAACTTCCCCTCCCTTCAATGAGCTGCCTGGTTCACCTCTCAGCACTGCCTGCTCTAGGGTTAACTCCACAGGTCAAAGGGCACAGGATCACAGGCTCCACAATGCCTCAGATTGTTGATTGTTGATCCTAATGCTGGTGCTGAGAGGAGGGGTAGGATTGTGTGCGTGTGTGTGAGCAAGTTTGCATTTGTTTGATTGTGTGTATATTTTTCTGTTTGTGCATGTGA
>VUQR01036667.1:37823-59703 GCA_015108515.1 Hemichromis elongatus
ACTCCCACCAGCTCCCACCACCCCACCTAAACAGTATGTCCCTTTGGGCGATGCAAAGTTTCGACATGACCACCAACAAAATAGTCCCAAATTAACCCACAGGACACGCTCCATCTTCCACCCTCACCCCAACCCCCGTCTTTTCCTCGGGCTGTCCACTTCTAGGAATACTCCGGCACTTTAGCTCAAATAAAGGAGTAATTCAAACAAGCCTTTGAAAAGAATATGATGGCCTGTTTTTTGCTTAGGTTTGTTGGGGGGAAGTTGTTTTTTTGGGGGTTTTTTTTTAGCTTTTTGTCAAGGCAAAACCTCTCTCTGTGCTATTTTTAATTTATTTGTGTGTTTGTTGTTGCCAACACAGAAGAGGAGACTGCTATCTATTAAGTTAAACATTGCTCTCAGTCATCTAAACGGCAGTGTGTAGCGGGTGACTCAAGCCTGTGGTCAAAATTTATGGCTGCACGCTCCAGCTTTAAGTTGGTAGGATGATGCACCCGCAGCTCTGGCCTTGGCTGATGTCGTCCGTGGTGATAAAATGATTTTCCAGCCCCGGCCCTTTTCAGACAGATTTATTTGAGAGTAGAAATTCACCCAGAGTGGTTCAAGAAAAAAACTGGAGCACTAATGTATCTAAAAACTCCATCTCATTAACAAACAGCACAGTGCCAGCACAATCCTGCCGGAGCTTGCAGGTGCTAACAAGGTCCACTCAATTTGCTAATGAGATAATAAGCTAGCTAATGAGGCCCTGAAAGAAGGTCATGATGTAATGGAATACCAAGCTCACACCAACACAGCAATATCAAAGATGAACTCTTCTGGGGAATTAAAGAGCTTAAAATGAATACGCAATAAAGTGGTCTATTATAACTCATCCCTGATGGGGATGTTTCTTAATAGGAGCTTCGATAGGAATAGTCAGTAAGAGCTTATGATAATAAAAAGGGATAAAACAAGAGGGAGGGAAAATTGCCTAACATTTGAGCTTGCAAATTGTCTGAGATACTGTGAGTGATTATCTTATATAGATGTAATGGTAGCTGGTTGCAAGGAAAATTACGGAATGACAAAATGTTTTTTTTAATCAGTGTGGACCTGACAGGAACTAAGCTGTTCCATTAATCTTATGACAGTTTCAACCTTGCGTCAAGGCTTTGATGTTGTTTAAATATTTCTCAGTTTTTTTCATAAGCAGCCGGGGGCAAAATTTGTGTGTACAAAAGTCCTTATTTGTTCGGGGGGCCTCTTATGTGTTTACTTAAACAAATGTATTGATTGATTATTGTATTTCTTCTTGCAATATGTTATACTGTGTCAGTGTGTGTGTGTCTGTTGTTACCCCATGCTTTCCTTTGCGCATAAAAGTGCACACATACTATATAGCACGTACATTTTTCTGTGAATACATGTGCGAGTAATGTTCCCTTTGATCAGTTTTTCTATGATTCAGTGGAAAAATTCCCTGATTGCTGTTGTGCTGCTTTGGAAAACGTAGAAGCTGGAAGCAGGCATAATCCTTTGTGCCTCTCTTTGCACTGCCTCCTCATCAAAAGAGCGCTGATTATTTGGATCTCCGCTGGGAAATGGAATGGAAGATGGGAAGTGGGTATGGAGGGGGCGGAACGGACACACCTCTAAGAAAAAGGAAAGTAACCAGCGAAGTATGGCTAAATGAAAGAACATGTGCGCTACTGGTCTTCAAGGCAAGCACAGCATGTAAGTTAGGAGCACCCTCAATGCCAATCACAGCCCAGGCAAACAAAGTTTAATAAAAATTGAACTATCATAATTCATCTATTTACCTAAAACTGTTCCAGAGCCCAGAAAAGCTGAACTATAAATCTACTTATACATAAACCTCTACATGTAGAGGAAGCAGAACTATAGATCAGTGAGCTGATTTAATAATTTCATGCAAGCAGCCACATCTCTAGGTACATTTTACTAACATCTGCATATCCATGGCAAACTAAATGTTTCATTGTAGAATATGCAGCTTGCATTTAATTTCATGTGGGAGGAAACTGACATTGCATTATTGGATTCTTTACATCATAGAATTGCAAAACAGACTTGATGCTGTCTGAAATACTTAATAATAATAATAATAATAATAATAATGTCCTGACTCCCTGATGGTAAAGCAAAGCATGGTTAGTGTGGCGGTGTGCGTGTTTGGAAATCCCAAAATAGATTAGGGAGTGTATCCGCACATTCTCTTCTCATGTTTTCAATCTTCCTGTCCATTTGTCCATCATGCAGCAGTGTAGCGCTTCCTCTCCTTGTCGCCGCGGTGATGAGTGCAAAGCCAATAAAAAGTCAAACAGGAAGCTGAACAGAGACTCTCTGATTGTTATTGAGGTGTCTGGACCAGGAGTCCCAATTGCACATCCGCTGTGTTTTTTCCCCTTTTATTAACACACACACATAGACACACACACACAAACACAAAGATAGACAACAGCTAAAACAAACTAAGCAGAGGCGTGGAAATGAACTCGTTCCAGTCGTTATGCAGACATTCAAGGAGATGGAGCACGCAATCATTTTTAACCAAGTCCCCACCTTGTCGTGCACAAGAATATGCAAACGTATATATACTCTGTGGGCTCATAATGAGTGTGGAAGTGAGTGGAGGTGACAATACAGAGACAGGAAGACCTAGCTGCTGGATATGTAATGGAAACATCCCGAGTACGAGCCAAGAATGACTGGAACATTAATGTTTTGTTATTTCCTACGCAGCATGCTCGAAAGGGTGCGGTGTAAGAATGGCGCATCAAAATCAAGATTAATCACATAGCCAGATTAAGTAATCAAAGGGCCTCAAAGCATAGAAAGGGACCTGCACACAGTAAGGTTAGGTGGTCTTGTGTTCCGGACCGGGTGGCATGTGAAAGGCTGGTGACCCAACAGGAGCCACCCGGTGAAAGGCCAAGGACTGGGCTGTAACCCTGGAAGGAAGTGTAGGTTCTGCAGAGCATAAGAGGGACAGGATGTGTCAGGCGAGTCCTCAACAGATTGTTTCATTTGTCATTTTTGGTATTTAGGTTAAAGAAACTGTCTTTATCAACCTCTTATATATTTATTTCCATTCTTTAAACAATATATGTTTATATGTATCCCTATGGTAATAAATTCAACTGCAAACTCTTTTAGATATTTGTTTTTGCTTGTTTTTTTTATTTGGTTGGAGATATTTGAACAGCCAAAGGAATGCAGCTAAAGCAGGTTCTGATCAAGATTACTTTCTATAAAACATCAAGGCTAGGTGAAACTAAGGATGCGCTTTTCATTTCCTTTGTTGACGCTATGGAGAATGCCAATGATAACACAGTGTTATATGCATAAAAGTACCCCTTTGTACCGACAAGCTGGTTTCCAAAGAACTATTTGCATGCCGTATCTCGCATGGTGCTCATTGTAACTCTAAAAATCATAAGGAAACTGGAAAAGCATGGTTGAAGAAAAGTACCATCACATTTTGTTCCACCATGCAATACCATGTGGAAAGCATGTGATTGGTAGTAGCTTAGTTTTCCCAAAAACAATGTCAATAAAGCAAAAGCATACCTGGGAAGGAAAAGATTCACAGTGCAACACTGTCAGTCATGGATTGGCCTCCCCAGAGCACAGACTCCAACATTATTGAGTCAGCAAACATCCAAAGAGGAGCTTTGAATGTCCTTCAACAAGCCTGTACAACTATTCCTGAAGACCACTTAAGGAAATTACAGCAAGCTTGCTTAAGAGAGTTCAGGGTGTGCTACAGAATAAAGGCATTTATACCAAATATTGACTTTCAACCTTGTTAGAAGCTGCACTGACGTTCCAACACCAGTCCCATTAGCACCAGAGTGTGTGAAAGCATCTTTTGTCTGTTTCTCACTCCCTCATGCTGCTGCACCCTTTTTTCACTCTCTCAGTGTGTTGTGGCTCCGATAGCGTGCTTCTCCGTGTTTTTACGCAACACTTAACGTCACACGTGCGACCTTGTGCCAGTTTCACTGCAATGTGCCAATCTGTTAGGCAGCAGTTCCATCGCTCCAGCCTACAGTATGGACACATATTCTGCTCTCAGCCACATTCAGTTGTATTTGCTGCTAATTATATGCATATAAATTGCATGTGGGGTGGGTTTGGGGGGGGACAAAAGCAATTACTTATTTCCACACTTTCCGCATGATCTGTTTAGTAATACACACCTCTGTACACATGCACACACCCTAATGTGTCTTCATAAGCCAAAAACAAGCCGCTGTTTTATGGCCGCTGGAATATGTTTATATCATAAGTGAGTTTATAGATTTGAGAGCATCATAAAAAGTGAGTGAGTGTAGGAGCTGCATGCCAGACCTCAAGCTCGGTATAAACAGCTCAGTGTGTCTTAATTGAAAGTCTCACAGACACACAACTTGTTTTCTCTGGGAATCATCTGGGGAGAGGCTCTGGGCTGTTGCTGGATCAGCAGCTACATGCAGAAGCTTGCGCAAAAAAGCCAGCAATTATGGACATATAGTTGAGATTTAATTTAGTTTCAGTTCAAATTTCTCACTTCGCTTTCTCATGATGTCAGCCTTTAAAACCCTCGAGAGCAGTGGCTCCAGTGAAATAGGTCACAACATGCAAACTAGAAGTTTGTGTCATGATCAACTGGCCAAAATCGCTGATTCGTTCTTTTGTAAAATCATTCTCATATCTTCTATATGATCTGACAAAACCACTCAGCAAACCGAATAAATCAAGTGTAAATAAATGAGGAGTGATAATCGCCGACATGTAAACGGGCAGGTCTTGACCAGGCCGTTGATTTTGGAGCACATTCCCATGTTATCCGTGGAACGCCATGACCTGCAATAATAAATGAGCGGAGTTTTCTAATTTGGCTTGGATTCTGTCAAAGGTCAGAGAGCACCGCCTCTGTGCCTCTGAGTCCTTTCTTGGGGGGTCAGTGGAGGTGAGGGAATAGCCACAGGCAAGCGCACACAAATGCAAACACTCATGCAAATACATGAATGCACTCTGCTCGTTTCCAGCCAGGTCAACACATAGTTGTTGGTGCTTTCAGTGATTTGAATTGCTATGAGCTGGGCTTCAGAGGTCATAGCCAGTGTCAGCTTTATTTCTTTTAGTTCACACTGCTTGGCACTGTACTATAGTTGTATATAAGAGAGTCCAATTCAGACATTGCATCTCTGGACAAAGGCAAGCTGAGCAGATCAAAGCTGTTCATTTTGCTCTGGGTTTTTTCATTCATGCTCACACAGAAAGGCGGCACCCCTCTTGGCCCTCTGACCCTATGAACTGTGCGTGTACAGAGCCAAGGCGGAACTAAACGGGTGGCTCCGGCGGCGTCATGAGAAGAGTTCGCCGTCATCCATGCAGAATGCGTGTCAGGAGATTGGGTAACTCTGCCAGGGGAATAAAAGGCAGGCAGCACACACTACACACATTGTTGAAACAGAAGACATCTCACTTACACGAGACAAGTTCGTAGCGTGTGTGTGTCTGTGTGTGTGTGTGTGTGTGTGTGTGTGATGGGTCCGAATGGGCGAATGGGCATCTGCACATTTGCATGCATGATTATTTCCCTGTTGGTGTCTATGTATCACTTTGTATATAAAACTGTGTGTGTCTCTAGAAATGTCTGTTATTGCATATGTTCAAGAGATTATCTGTACATACTTCTGTGTAAGGGTGTGGTTATGGCTCTGGTAGTAAACCACCTACAAGCTAAAAATATTTAGCTGATGCAAATAAGTTCTCATTGCTCAATGAGCCACAGTTAGAGTTGATAGACCACTCCTGCACTTGTGGTTGTGCATCCAAGCATGTGTGCATCATTTATCATCTGTTCTTTGTTTTTCTTCCAAACCGTGTTTGTGTTTACCTGTACCTCTTATCTGATCTTTGACCACAGGCCAAAGCCACAGCATAATTCTGTTTAGTTCATCTGAGAGACAAACTGCTGGGAACCGACTCACATGTCCCAGCAGGGACCGAAACAAAGGCAGAAGAGAAGAAAATGTTTCATAGACATCACAGTGAAGTGTACAGACATAGCTGAAACATTCCTGCTTTGAGTTATTATTCAGGAAAAGCTTCTGGTTTGCTAACTGTGGCCGGTCGTGATGGATTTGATTTCGGCCGTTTCTCTCTGTCTCTCTCTCACTTGTTAATCCAAATCCCAGCATGATCCTGGAATTGCTATCGACTTCCCCACCAGAGCAGAGGCAGCTCAATGCCACTTGAAAATACAGTTTTGCTTCAGTTAGTGACATGCTATGTATTAACCACAGACTATAGAAAAGATGGATGTAGCCACCATGATAGCCCCTATTAATTTGTCTGCTACCGCTTTGAAGCCACAAGTCTGGCACCTTGGCTTTCCCCATCTTTCAAAAGAGGGTAGAGGTACAAGCATGATAAATCAAAACATCCACCAGGACTGTTAGTAGCTGAGGTATGTTGCGGGTAATGCAGGTACCAGTTTTTATTGAAAAGAAAGTGAAGAATAAAGAGAGAAGCCATCTCTCTTTCTGCTGCATCGATACAGTTCTTTTAAAAGTCGGCTGTGAGTCCAAATGTGATATGACTCTACACACTGTACAGTGTTGGTCACTTGAAAAACGTAATCAGTAACTAATTACTGATTACTCCCCCCAAAAAATAATCCCGTTACTTAACTGATTACTTATTTTCAAAAGTAATTAGTTACTTAGTTACTTTTTAAAAACACGATTTATAACCTGAATAGGTAATAAAGCAATAGATCTTTCAGCCCGATTCTACTTTTTCTGCATAATCCATTATATAAATGGTAATCAAATGAAAAAGTCTCTTAAAAACTTGCTTTATTATTAATTTTATGCATCAAACTAAATTTTAATGATATGCAACCTTCTCTGACTGGAAGAAATTTGTTTAACATTTAAACCTATTTTCTGCATATTAAGGCATATTAAAAAAAAAAAAGTTTTTTGTGTTTACACTCACTCTTTGAAATAGATGCTAGTAAAACACAGCAGAAAATAAATAAAATCAAAGCCTCAGCGGTCCTGTTGCTCTATTTTCACCTGTTTAGCAGCAGTGGGGCAGGCGGATGTTTGCCCTGGTGCAGGTGTGGCACAGCAGTCATGTCAGTGGAAGAATCTGGGAGTTTCACATTCCCATTGCAGCATACTCAGTGCTTCCGCGGAAGTTTAGGTTTTTTTCGCTGTAAAAAGACGCTTTCTTCCCACGCAGTGAACAGCGGACGCTAATGTTTTTGTCACTTTTTATGGAATCAAACTCAAAGTAAGGTCAGTACTTCCACGCTTTAAACACTGCACGGTCGTACTCTCTCCTGCACTTGATATATTATCCATTGTTGATCTGCTCACAGCTGTTGTCACGAACGTGGCACTCGCTTACGTCATTGTCATGAGACATTCTTGCAAAAAATTCACGGTTTAGTAACAAAGTAACGCAGCGTGCTTATGGGAAAGTGACAGTAATCTAATGACCTTTTTTTGCAACAGTAATCCCTTACTTTACTTGTAACTTGAAAAAGTAATCAGATTACCCATCTCTGACGCTGTATGAACACTTAAGTGTAACCATTGCAAAAAATTATGTTAAAGGAAAAATAAAAGCTCAGAATTCTGGAAAAGAAGAAAAAAAGATGTTCCCCATTTTTTTTCAGTGGCCCTAATCCTCTTCCGTAATTAACCCTTTAGGGCCAGTCGGAGCAGCACCGTTCTGTTTTGCGTAACTATTTTTAAATGCCTGTAGACCACGTCAGCTAGCGCAATAATTTTTTTTGCATATGAAACTGAAGAGTTTGTACTTACATCTTATGCCATCAGCTTGTCCTAGCTCACTGTTTCCTTCCACATAAATCTTTGCAAAAGTTGCGTAAAAACCACTGGCAGCAACAAAAACATAATATTCCAGAAACACGTTTTGCCGATCCGATCAGCTGTTCATAACACTTCCTACTTTAGTTCAGAGGTCAGCACGAACTATCGTATGTCCGCCATTTCCTGCCTGAAACCGGAAGTGATGTCATTTTCGCGAAAATTGTAGTTTTTTTTCCCTTCAATGGTTAATAACCCCATATTCCTGTTTTTAAAATTCACGTTTGACTTTATGCTTTTCTGTTTAGTTTCTGGGATGCTTAGAACTGGAAATGGACTCCTGGAGATATTTTATTTTGATGCACATGCTGTTTTTCTTGCAAATTTGCATTATAATATTTATTTTCGTTTTTCCTGCAGAATACAAAAATTGGTGTATCTCAAAAATAAAACTATGAAGACACTCAAATTAAATTTCCTGTGGTTGGAAACTATTTTGTGCAACTTTTTTGTATTTACAGTTTTGAGGGATAAACCTCTCAAATTTCTCTAACTAGAAAAATATGTAAAAAAAACAAAAAAGAAACAAAAATGATTTTCAATTTTTTTGTAGTTTATTGCACTTTTTTGCTGTTTAGGTAGTTACTATGGACTGAATGATTACATATTATTAAAATTTGGGATATAATGGTTATAATGCTCCCAAAAATGGCACTACAGCAGGTAAAATATAAAGATAAGCTCTGGTGGACTTGGTTTTATGGTAGGTCTTAAAGGGTTAAGGGATGTGTTTAGTATCATATTTTATGGTAATTCAACATTTTCCCCTACTAACTTGACAGAAAATCAAATGTCATTCACGAAATTCACATCAAAATATATTTGACATCGCAACCAACTAATTTAGAGATATAAGAGATATAGGGTTATACTGCCTAGCTTTTTCTGCTCTCTTCTTGTTTAGTTGAAAAGTTTTTGTTCTTTTTTATATCTTCATCATCATCAATATCATGACGTCTAGCCGTATCCTTTTCCTCTGTACCTCAGTGCTAAAAAACAACAGTCATCCAGACAGCACATACAGTCTGTCCCATTATGGGTTTCCTGACTCACATTCCTGCCAAATGACCCAGCCGACTGATGCCCGGCGCAGGACGTGCATTCCCATCCTCACACTGATCCGCATACATGCTTCAAACCATACCCATACTATGAAAACAGGACCTTAGTGAATGCCCTGTGGAACGTCGCCTGGCGACCCCTCATGTCTCTCAACCAGCTGCCTCACATAATCAGGAGCTTTGAGGAGACACCCGGGAACAGCAGCATTCCCCTGGATATCATTCCCATTCTCGCCAATGTTGCTGTCACCATGGGTAAAAAGGGCTCAGGTTCGGCAAGAGCTAAAGTAATGGGATGGACAGATGTTTAGATGTGAGGGACCGGGTCTCCCCGGGGGCCCTTACAGCAATACAGTCTGACAGAAAGCAATCAGCTTGATGTGGAGGAACAGAATACTGCACTGTACATTTAAAGAAAGAACTGCAATATGAGCCAGGGCAGAGATTTAGATATAGGGATGGGTAAGGACAGAAACTAGCTGAAAGGTGGGCAAAAAGAGTGGTGGTATGCAGCCCTAAAAATGGCTGAGGTAGAGACAAAAAGCAGAAAGAAAAAAGTAAATACGTAAAAAAAAATCAATAGATTTAGCAAAAGCAGGAAGGCTATAAAAGCAAACAGCATTGAATTAGGTGCAAAAAGTTTTGGATAGACATCTGAGTGAGAGTGTGTAAATGGAAGGGAGGGAGGGAGGAGCACAGATAAAAATGAGTCATGTTCACAGCAGTGCAGGGGAAAACAGCTGAGAGGTTTTTGAGGTGCGTCTTTGGTTCTGATCATACTTTTATTTTGGCTGAAGTAAGGTGATACTGAGCAAAAAGGGTCTCTCTCTCTCTCTCTCCTCCCCACCCTATCTATTTCTTCCTCCCTCTCTCACCCACACACACACACGCACACACTCCTTCTCTATTTCTCCCACCCCTCCTCCCATTCGTCCATGCCAAGTTTTTCATCCCGGGAGGTGAAGTGAGTGTTTCCACATGTGGTAGGCCAGTGCTACCAGTTTGGCATGTAACACTGACTCAACACAAAGCCCTCTTATAGAAATACAAGAACAAACAGGAAAGAGGCAATGATGACCTCATAGCACTTCACTTTTAACTTGAAGGCTCAGATTAACAAGAAAAAGAAGCAGTGAGGAAAGCAGAGATAGGTCAGTGTGTCCCTGAATATGCCACAGTAGTTTTAACTTATGTTATCTTTGTGGTCCAGACATCCTCTTTTTAAAAAAAAAATATTTCTAAAGATATCATCTTTGTTCCTATCATTAGTGACTCAAATAAGACTAATATCATTCTGCTAGCAGCTGCAGTTTATTGAACACTCTGACAGAAAGGAAGCGTGAGGAGTTCTGTTTTTCTTTACCATTCGAGACAGCACAGCTATGTTTAAACTGGTATTTTATTCGACAGTGAGATATTTATTTCCAGTTACTTTGTAATTCTATTGCAAGATGCTTTGTGTGGATTTTGTGCTGTTATAAGAAAAACGATTTTAAGATCTGCTTTAATTTAAAAAAGGAACCAAAAATCCTCTTGTGATGTGATCAAACCAGCCACAATGCCAATAAGTTTTCAGACCACACCCATTGCTGTCCTCAGCCTTTATTTTGATGGCTTTGTTGTGACACTGTGATGTTGAGAAAATCTGTCCACAGACAGACAAACAGCGTATAAACTCCTGACGAAGCAGACAAAACCATCTTTGTGTTATTCCCCATATAGTTCATGTCCCCACATTTTGCCAAATACACACACAGACGCACAGACTCACAATGTGAAAACAATACCAGCTACGCTATCACTGCCGGTAAATATTATATGCTTACACACCACATGAAGGTACGTCATATGTGAGATTACAAATATATGAAAACGTAAAATGAATGTGGGACAGGAGGCCCATTGGCATATCTACCCATCAATTTCTAGCTTGGCCTACATTTTCATAATGCAGCTGCCACAATATTCAAAAGCACCATTGAGGTAGTTCCTCCAGTTCCATTTTGAAACAATGAAACACACACACACAAAGAAAATAATCTCACAAGGTGAAGACACTACTACTGATAAAAAAAAAACAAAAAAAACAAAACAGCATATACTGATTTTGTTACTGTGGAGAAATGTCTCCAGCCACTTGTCCTGTATAGAACGTGTATTTCCTTGAGATGACTTAATATGTTCATGCTTGTTATCTTCCATGCATGCTCTTTTCTTAGAATTGGAAGACAAATAAAAGCTCCCTATAATTCCAGCTTGGATCTCTGCCTTATTTCTTGGTGGCAAAGATTCAACAAGGCACTGGAAACATTCCTCAGATTTTGGTCCATATTGACACGATAGCATCACACAGTTGCTGCAGATTTGCCCGCTGCACATTCATGATGCAAATCTTCTTTTCCATCACATCCCAAAGGGGCTTAATTGAATTTAGATCTATTGACTGTGGGGGTCATTTGAGTACAGTGAAGTCACTGTAGTCAAATCAAGAAACCTTTTCGAGACGATTTGAGCTTTGTGACATGGTACATTATCCCTCTGGTAGCAGCCATCAGAAGGTATGCTGTCACCAACAATACTCAGTTAAGTTGTGGCTTTTAAACTGTTAAATGTATCAAGAAAATATCCCCCTACGCCGTCGCACCAGCACCAGGTGCCTGAATATGGATTCATGATTTCATGTTCTTATGCCAAATTCCTACCCATCAATTTGAATTTCATGTTACAGCAGAAATTAAGACTCATCAGACCAGGCAACATTTTTCCAACCACCTGTTGGTCAGTTTTGGCGAGCCTTTGTAAACTGTGCTGCACCCGGGATGCTTCTGTAACCCTTCTTCAATGTTTGACATGTTGTGCAATCAAAGATGCTTTGGTTGTAACGAGTGATTATTTGAACTACCGTTGCCTTTCTATCAGCTCACAACAGTCTGTCCATTCTCCTCTGATCTGTGGCATCAACAAGACATTTATGCCAGAGAACTGGTGCCCTCTGGTTATTTTCTCTCTTTCAGACCCTTCTCTATAAACCAAAGAGATGGTTGTGTGGGGAAATCTGAGTCAATCTGGAATGCTCAGACAAAGCCATCTGGCACCAGCCACTACCACCATGTTCAAAGTCACCTTAATCACCTTTTTTCCCCATTCTGGTGCTCAGTTTGAAGGTCACCTTTACCTAAAAGTGAACTAAGTTGAGGTAGGTGTGCCTGGAGGTCAGCAAGAGTATTTAATCTGAAAAGAGGCACAACAAATCCAATAAAGGCATTTATGTTGCTATAATGGTAATCTGTTAAAATGTTTGTTCTTCTGTGCAAGAGCCTATGCCTGACAGCTGTGCTTTTCCTGTTTAACAAATGTCTACCCTGAAAACTGATAGCACAGCATTTGCATCCTTTCAAATTATAAGATAACTGTCCAGGTCAAAGGAGAGAATTGCAGTTTTTTCACAACATTTTTTTGTATAAAAAGTAAATAGCAATATTATTAGCACTTTTGAATTTTGATAATTTCACTTACTGGGCCCACGTCCTCATTTTAGGTGTGACACTGTTTTAGTAAATGAAGGTAAATGGCTTGGACATGAACTGAGCTGTGGTTTGAAAAAGGCCTCGAAGGGTACATGTGGCGGCTCCCAGGCCTGGCTGATCCCAATAAATAGAAATAGAAGTGAAGAAGTTAAAGAATTAGAAAGGGAAGGGAGGGTGAGGCACGTAAACGAGAATGAACAGCTTGTAGAACTGGGGGAACATATATACACGAGAACCGGAAGGAGTGAGTTTGGAGGCGTGGTCCCGCTCCTGAAATTCAGATACTTTATCTTCAGTTATTGAATAAAGGCTCTTAGGACACTGGGAATGGAAACTGAATGCTGCTTTCTGTGATAGAAACCGAGCACGGTGGAATCAGGGCAGTAGGCCGGGCAGAGGAAGGGGACTGCGATGAAAGAAAGTGAGAGTATAGTGCGCGCACACACACACACGCACACACACATGCCCGCACACACACTTTTCTCTGTTGTCGGTTAGTGCCTGCCACCATCACAGTGGGGGGGCTGTGGCCTCTGCATAGCCTGAGAGTGCTAAAGGCTAATCCTACAGGAATGCTCCAGGAATGTGAAAGTTGAGTCAGGGATCGAACAAGAGAGGGGCGGTGAAGAAGTGGTGGTGGTGGGGGGCAGGAAGAAAAAAATGGGGACTTAGAAAAGAGGGTTGCATTCAGAAATAATGAAATGAAAGAGAGAAAGAGAAAAGGGGGAGGATGGTGGGGATGGTGGGTGTTCAGAAAGAGAGGCGCAAAGGAGGAGAAGACGCTGAAAGAAAACAGAAGAGTCTGATAAAAAGACAAATGACAGTGAAAAGGAACAAAGATAGAAGACATACAGGTTGGCTGAACGGCTGATTGCAGAGTGTCTGGTTCAAAGATAAACAGAGGGATGCTTTCTTTTTTCATTTAAATAGCTGTTACGGAAACAAGGCCAAAAAAAACCTGCTGGATTTTTTTTTAAAGGTATCCTCTGTCCGTCAGTTAAGCAGATCATTCAGATAGTTTCACTGGAAGTGTGTGAGCTTGTCATGTCATGAAACACGAAACGAACTTTGTGCATACTTTCATCACAATGGCAGTTAGGCGTCCACCGTTGCTGCTTAGCTGTCAGGATGAGTTTGTACTTGCTCCCGCTCTTTGCTTCCTGGTTCCTGTGACAAATATGGTTTTTCCACTGCTTCAGTGTGCTGTGACGTACCCTTACCAGCACAGAATGGAATGTTCTCCCATGGTCTTTGGCACCCTCCTAGGTATTTCTCCGAAAGGGTGGCAGAGACTTCCCTATAGCATTTTTGCCACAGGTTCATTAACAAAGACAAAAAGAAAGTACTTTGTGTACCACATCCATGCTTGATACTGAAAGTAAAATCATGGCATAAAAAGAGTAAGAGAGCTGTATTTAAACAAATATATATATACGCATACCTGAAGGGCAGGTGTGCCCAGGTGTGTTTGGGTAGATAAGCGTATGCAAAAAAAAGAAAAGCTGTCTACACTGCAGTTAGGTGTTTTCTTTGACTGGTTGCTCTTGTGCAACAGTAATTACAGTTAGGGTTACGGTTACAGTTAAAGTTGCTGACAAAACACAGCAGCCAGCACTTGGGAAATGCAGCTGCTTCATTATCTTTATTTGTGTGCATGGGTTTGTGTACATATAAGCAAAAGCATTTGTGCTGAAAAGAAATAAAAGATGCATTGTTGATAAGACCGTTTAACGATTAATGCTGAATCACTTTAAGATAAATGCTCATATTATACTGAAATTTAAAGTTTTAAACCTCAGCTAATACATATATGTGTAAAAGTTTTAAACAAACCATTTCTTTATATTTTGTTCCCAAGGTTTCAGACAGTTATAGTCCAATCCATGTACCTGGCCATTTTGTTTTGTGTTTGTTAAGCACCTAACATTGTAAAAACTATGAATTACTGACCTATGAATCATTCAAGCACAAAAGGGACCTAACTCAAGAACTGAAGGAGTGTTGTGTCTACACATAATAGCCAACTGAAATTGTATCTTTAGGCAATTTGTTACTAGCAGCCTAACACAGAAAACAGTTTATTTCCATTTCTTTACTTGAACCTACAAAAAATGCCAATATAACACAGCGGGACAGGAATAAAACAGTGTTTTGCACCAACAATGTGATTCCGAATGAGCTCTTAGCCAAAATTGGGGTACACGTTTGAGCAAATTGGGCAAGTAGAGGACAAAAGATGAAGCGGCAAGCCTGAAAACCAATCTATGGCAGATGCACAGGATCTAAAAGTCGAATTTTTTTTTCATCATCAGTAGGTATAGATGAGGTCAGGAGAACGGTGCAACAATGAGTGGCTACAGTCATCTGTTTTGTTTGTCAACTCCTGACATGGTTTGGAGCCGTATAGTCAAAACTGATGTAATTATGAATGCAAAAATATACCATCACATTTTGACCCAGTGTGCAATATGATCTGGAAAGTTTCTGACTGGCAACACATTCCCATTTTTACCATGACAATGATCCCAAACAAACATCCAATACAGTAAAAACATACCGTGACAGTCATAGATTGGCCTCCCCAGAGGTTGAACCACAACAAGAGATCATCTTGACAGAAACAGAAGAAAAAGGCAAGGCAAGTTTATTTATATAGCACATTTCAACAGCAAGGTGATTCAAAGTGCTTTACAGAGACATTAAAAAAAAAAAAAAAAAAAAAAAAAAAAAAAAAAAAAAAAAAAAAAAAAAGCAGCCAAAATCCAAAGATTCATTCAAAAAGCCTGGAGGACTATTCCTGAAGACTACTTGAGGAAATTTCAATAAGGAGGGAACACTTGGAAGAACTGAACATGATTTATTGAGACAGAGGAATGTATTTGACGATTAGACGGAGTCCAAGCAGAGACAGGACTTAGGACAGAACCTCCTGAAGTCTAGACTGGTGGTGGTGGTGGTGAAGATGAAGACTGAGGATTGAATAGATCTCTGGCTGAGGTGTCTGAACTGGAGATGGGGATGAGGTGGGTTGCATAAAAGACAGTCTGAAAGGGAGAATGATGGAGAACAAATATTTAAACCATGCAAAGCAGAGGGTGATTAGCTCACAGAAGGCTGGCGAGAAGATGATTGGACAAGAGTTATGATGTCAAGTATTGAGACTGACAGCGTGGGAAAGCGGTAGACATGTAAACAGAAAAGTAGCCGAACACCCAGGAAAGCAGGCAGACGAGTAATTACAAATTCCTTTTTGAACTTACACATAAGCTTGATTACAAGTAAGCTGTCTGAATGTCTGCAAGATAATGCATTGAGAATAATCAGGTAAAAATATATAGTCTAGTACATCGGCTTCATGTTATGACTAGTTCTGTGTGTCTGTGTGTATTAGTTGTAGTAGCTGTCAGGAAGTCCTCTCATCATTAGGCCCTGTGGCTCGGTTTGGCTCTGTGGTCACGCGTTTCCCCCAGAGACAAACTTCTTCAGTTACCCAAGGACAGCCTTCAGACATAAAAACAATACCACAGCGGGAGAAAGAGAGAGTGAGCATCGAGGGTGGGAGTGGAGGTGGTAAATAGTGAATGTTTGAAGCCACTGGAGAGTGAGTGGGAGAGGAAGAGAGCAGATGGAAGCTGAGTGGTGGTGAGAGATTTTAAGAGCCAGGGATATAGAGCAGAGACAATAGGACAGAAAGGGACAGAGTCATGCAGATGGAGGAAGTCCCCTTATAAAAGGTTTCCTGTCTCACTGAGCTTCCCTAGTTTCTGATGGCTTTTCACTGTGGCCTGCTTGACACCAATTAAACTTAGTCTGGGACTAAGTGACCCCCACCCACCCACCCACGGTGGACACAGGAGACAGACGGCCATGCACTTTGATGGCTTTGGGCTGCATATGATGGTTTCCTATGTCAGAACACAAACACACTATCACATGCAGACAGCTGCCAGCCAGATATTTATAGATTTTCTGACACTTTAACTTGAACTGAAAACTAAATTTGCCTGTTTTTTCTTACATAAAAACTAGACTGAAAAAAACCTCTCAAGGAACATTAAGTTACCAATAATAATTGCTGAGAACCAAATAACACAAAAACAATCAGTGGAAACCAAAATCATCAAGCCTTTTTGGACTGGATTCAAAATCATACCAATAATTAACACTTAAAACTGAAATAACAGATTAATGTTTTGTCTTCCACGTGCCTGTATACATTCCTAGGATTGTCTGGGCATGTTCCTGATGAGACAGCAGATGGTGTCCTGGGGGATCTTCTCCCAGACCTGGGTTAAAGGAATGAAGGAGCATTTTGACAGTTTGTGGTGCTTTTTGGGAGTATGGCATGCACTAACACAAAGCCCCAAAGGTTCTCCATTGGAATCAGGTCTGGGGAACATGAGGACTAGTCAGTGGCATTACAGCCTCTGTTACTGATGTCATGCTGGAAGTTGCATAACATTCACTAGAGTCTTCTCTACTACATGCGCTTAGTATGACCTTGCTCTCAGCTGTGAAGAGGACTAGGCACTGGTTCTACTGTTCACTGATGAATCCCATTCAAGCTGGAGCTGGACTACCTGTGGAACCGGATTGGGCTGCCATCTCATGCTACCAGTAGTGAGAAATAAAAATGAACAAAAATCAAAACTCTTCTGAGAGGAAAAAAGGGCAGAGCAATGGTTGAAAGCCACTACATGCAAAACTATTCGCTTTTGGAGAGGTTCTCTTGTTGTTGGCTCTGTAGTGCACTTGTTATCACTGCCATTTGTGCCAAAGCAGGTGAAATTGAGTTCCAATCGTTTATGATTTCTATTTGGACAAAGTGTGTTCGTTGAAGTTTAACTGACTTTGTGTTATAGTGTGATGGTCAAGCGTTCACATTTTTTTAGACCAGTGTATAAAACTGCAGCAGATGCACATTTTATCATTGACATATTGATGCTAAAGTTCTTTTCATACATTTTAATATTAAACCTTTAGAGCTTTACATGGCAGTGTTTCATTAATATTTGACGGTTGGTCAGCTGTTGGCACTCACCAATTGGGCACAAGGCAGCTAAGAAACTCCCTAAACCAAAGGGAGAATTTCCACTGAATTTAGCACTGGTCTCTAAAGCAAACCTTTGTATGGTTTTTTTCTATTTGGCTAGGAGTGGGAGTTTACCACATGAATTAGCCTTTACTTCTAAAACAAGATCACTCCAATCAGTTTCAGAATACAACCTAATACGCTGATGTTCCTGCAGAACAATTGTCAGCTTTGCAATTTGTGATTGAATTCAGGGAAGAATTCTCTATTTGTTAGACCCTGAAGAGCCAGGAGGGTTTGGGATGAACTGTAAAGCATTGTGAAGGAAGATGAGAGAATGGGTGGAGGCCGGGTAAAGGCTGGGTGTAGGCAGGGGTTAGACGAACTGAACACTGGGCCCAAATCCCGGACACAGCATGGCACGCTCCAGGCTTCACCCAGCCTCTCTTCAAAGAACTCTGAAATCTCTCCAGAGCCACTCAGACAAATTATAGTAATAAACAACAAGTCACCCCACCACAACACATACACACCTCCCAGGGGGAAAACTAACAGGCAGGATCCCGTTGCACTGGCGACTGAACCCTGACCAGCCCGCCCTGCTGCTGCCCGTCTGTTTCCAACTTTGTTTGTTTATTTGTTTACCCAAAGACACCAGAGACAGCAGCAGCAAGGAAGGTTATCTTCACAGAGCTTAGACCAAGAGGAACTGGAAAAAATGGAGAACCTCTAATTACATGTGATTTTGTGGGGCTAGAGTATTTGATTAGGAAAGATAAGCTGGACTGTGAGTGGGCTCTAATGACTGACTGGCCTACGGGAAATCTGGGTGTGCTTTGTTCATTTGTCTTCTTACTGTAAGTCACAAGTGTCTATAAAAGCTGTAATTGTATCCTCATTTTACACAGCCTGCATAAAGATTAAAGAAAAACGCTTTGTTCTCTCTCATGTCTGTTTTCAAACAAAAGTCCATCGTGATGCTAAGAGATGTCAATGTCGTGATGTCAATCGATATCACAAGATGTTAACTTGCGTTCTGATAGGGGAGGAGGCTAAAATACATTCTGCATGTCATCCTTCCCACCCATTCCTCTCACCCTTTCTGTCCAGAGCAGCAGTAAAACTTTGAAATGTATCAAAAGATAAAGAAATTTATCACTCGTGTACTTGTCCACAAGTAGAAGTCTTTACCATGCCTCCAAGGCCAACAGCACTAAGAAGGTGTGGAATTTGACAAGGCAGTAACTCACAGCCCTCTACTGTAGCTCACATTCACATGGAACTGCTAACAGAAAACCTATGAAGGCTCAGGAGAAGAGTGGGCGATCAATCACAGCGCTCTTCTTTTATCTGGTTTAGCTAAGAGGAAAGCCAGATAAACACTCTCTGCTACAATGTCTCCAAGGTCAATCCCCGTGTGACACTAAAGCCTCACTGGAGATCCACCAGACATCCAGGTGACAGAGGGAGAACAAGATGCACAGGCGGGGAAGAAGAGGCAAGGGCGGACAGACTGAAAGGCGCAGAACTTAAACATAAATGTTTAAGTTCAGGAGCTGAGAGGGTGTGTACCTCCCAGAGCTTCTCTCTGGCTTATCAATCACTCTGATATCAGACAGTCATGGAAGGAATGTCAACAGCACTAACCTCTAACCCCATGTGTGAAGGCATTACAGTGAAGCACTGACCCCCAGGCAGCACTGCTCTAATGGAGATTTTATAGATGGTGTTTCACTTTATAGAGACTCAGAGCCTTACAGGGCGGCTCTGGGAGCCAGATGTGTTATATGTACAAAGTGGGTCAATTACTTGAGAATGAAAGAGCGCCGGGATGCTTTTCTCAGGTAAAGGCACTAATATGTCAGTTAAATTTTACTCAAAGCAAAGGAGAATACTCACATAAAACAGCAAGTCAGTCTCCTAGAAAACACATTTTCATTCGGCTAATTTGCCTGTTGTGTTCACTGCAACAAATTACCGTAAAAATACAGGAAATGTTTAACAGTAATGTGCCGCTGTTTGTGAATATACAGTCATGTGGGGGGAAAAAAGGTTTTCACAGGATACTGTGCAGTCCTGTGAAAAACTAAGTACAACCTTCCTGCTTCCATTGGCAACCCGAGCAGTGCACAAAGAAACTCCAAAACACATCTCAGACTCTACTGGAATCATTTAGTATGTTAAATGTCAAAGTTTATTATGGTAAAATTAGAAAACAAAAAACTATAGCAACTTTTTTTGTTACCAGGAGAAAGCCTCTTCTCAGTAAAAACAGCATGAAAGCAGAATTTGCAAATCACAACACTTCTGGCACAGTTTTCTTTGAACAGACAAAAGCCCAAAGTGGAGTCGTGTGGCCATAATGCACAGTGCTTCATTTGGAGAAAACCAAATTTAACATATGAGCACAAACACCTCATGAAAACCATCAAGCACGGTGGTGGTGTGGTGATGATTTGGGCTTGGGACCTGGGAAGCTTGTAGTCCCTGTGAACTCCTCTGCAAAGAGTTTAAACATGAAGCCATCAGTCTGACAACTAAAGCTCAGTTGAAATTTACCTCTCTTAAGAGAGCTGTGCCTAAATGAATACCCACAAAAATCAATAGACTTAGGTAATGTTGTAAAGAAGAGAGGGCAACGATTCAACCTCAATGATGCGAGATTCTGATAAAACCATCGCAAAAACAATTACCACAAGCTACTGAATCATGAACGTACTCTTGTTTTCCACAAGTAAATAGTTTCTTTTTTTTCAGATATTGCAAATGCTGACGCATTTTATAAAAAAATATTAGCAGCAGGCTAGACTACACAATTTGTATAATTTACTATAGTTGTAATGTCTGTATCAGATTTTATTTTATATCACACTTTGATTGTTGCGAATGACGTCATTTCCACCGTTTGTTTGACCAAGAACAATGTGAACGTCACAGTGGGCCACAGTGACTGAGTGTCCTGTAGCGATTTATGACATCTCTCGAGCATTCATCTTCAGGGTCATTGTTAAAATGTTGAATACAGCAGACTCACCGTAATTATGCTGTGCAAAGAAGTTGAGGAATTAAGGAAGCTAATATGTTGTCATAGTTTAAAAAAAATACTTGTAATTTAATGGAATAATTGACTTCACAACTTGACTTTTTTATATAAAGCATATACATATACAATAATGTAAATATTAAAGGCCTTATAGTATATAATAATATGTACTATTTTACACATAAAGATTCTAGTACTATTATAATTAGTTCAAATTGGGCCCTAAATATAACATTTTTTCTTGGTAATAAGAACAATAAGGAAGCTCTGAAAAACTATGCAGGTAATGGTGATAGTGATCAAATGACGTTAGATGTAGTCATGATTGTGAGAACTTCAACAGCTGTGAAGACGGTGCAGATAAGCAGAGACTAGACTGATCAACAGCATTCTGGTCTCATTACATTTATATTAGTCAAATTTATGTTTAACCCATAAGGTGCATTAGACTATTTCCTGGGTCAGGACAAAGGACAGAGTCTAATGTACATTGTTTTTGTGAAAACACCTGTCCCGGTTCAAATCTCTGGAAATTGTGTATCAACTTTGTGTCTCCAGTTGTTTAAGTCAGTATGAAGAGAATTAGTCACTTTTCTTTGGTCCAGGGATTTGAATTTTTTGTTTCTGCAGCTCTTTGTCAACTTCTTCTTCTTCTTGGTTTGGGCAACAAAGGATAAGAGAACCAAAAGGCAAAGATGTGATTTTTAAAAAAATAAATTAAAAAAAACAAAAAAAAACAACTCTGTGTGGAAACTCTCTTGGGAGAACAAGAAAGATGTGGAGAGACACAGACAGAAAGTGAAGACAGTAAAAGGAATGATGGTGCAAGACAGAGAGATAAAGGGACAAGAAAAAGGCACAGAGAAGGAGAGAGAAGAGAGATCAAATGTCAAGTCCACTGTGGTCCATTTTGCCCGGAGACAGCTGCAGCCACAACTGACAAATCCAGAGGGGCCCCCTTCCTCTATAGGCACCGGGAAAGCACCGGGAATTATCAAGCGTCTCAGCTCTCTCCGCTCCTTAGGGAAGCTTGCTCTCTCCCTCTCCCTCCCTGTCTCGCTCTTTAGTTAAAGGAGAAGAGGGTCATGGCCAGTCCCACTTTCAGAGCCTCCACTGATACCCCTGTTCCGCATTAGTCCAGCCAGCTCCCCAGGAATCCTGAAAGAGGGTAAATCCTGAAGATTCAGGGGGCACAGTTCTCTCCCACCCTCCCATGCTTCCTTCTTCTACTTCCATATGTTCTCTCATAATGATTTGTATGTGCACGTTAAAGGAATGTGGAAGTAAGGGGAGGGGGGGGGGGGGGGGCGTGGTTGGAT